>JABACO010000017.1:5640482-5943841 GCA_013339895.1 Ephydatia muelleri
CTTTCGGGTGACTGCTTTAGGCACATTAGGCTGTACACATGTATGTGTGTGTATGTGTGTGAGTGTATGTGTGTGCTGTGTGTGTATCGTGTGTGTTGTGTGCATTGTGTGTGTGTGTTGTGTGTACATACGTGTGTTGTGTGTATGTGTAAATGTGTGTTGTGTGTTGTGTGTGCATTGCGTGTGTTGTGTGTGTGTATCATGTGTGTGTTGTGTTTGTACATGTGTGTTGTATGTGTTGTGTGTGCTTGCAGAGAGAAGCCTTTCCCTCTAGTGGATGGTGTTGACAAACTTAAAGATCGATTGTTAACACGAGACCATGTGCAGGCATCAGACCGCTGTTGTTTAGACAGATTCAATGGCTTTGTCTCTTTAACCGTACATACAGTGTACAAGTACATGTAATATCTGACCATGGTAACCCTCAGGGTAACTAAGGAGACATGGTAACCCTCAGGGTAACTAAGGAGAAGCAGAGCAGCAAGTCCAGAACACACCCTCTCTTCTTTCTCTTAACTACAAGCCATACCATTGCTACAGTCCCTTGCTACAACCTTTGCGTAATTCTGCAACATGAGCTGAATACTATATGCTGCAAGGGCCACAGTCCATGCTGCAAGGGCCACAGTCCATGCTACTAGGGCCACAGTCCATGCTACTAGGGCCCTCTTTGATAGACAACTCAAGGTCAGTGTTCAAATCAGCACGAATCCCGTGTGAATGATTTCTCCACCACACATACACTATCAGGGAACGTGATACCCAGTGGAATGGTCCACAATGTTTTATTTATCAAATTAAGTTCATGGATGTGTACACAATTAACTACAACAGGACACATACATAGACATATACACAGGTGCGATGAGCCAAGCAGGGTGTTGACAAAAGTTTGCTATGGTTACTGTTGGCAACATGCTTCAGTAACATTTTTTTTGTTAGGAGTCCTTCCTTTCCAATAATCACCCTCCCCCCCCCCCCCCCCCAATCCACACTGCAGGTGTTGCAGGAGTCCTTCCTTTCCAATAATCACCCTCCCCCCCCCCCCAATCCACACTGCAGGAGTCCTTCCTTTCCAATAATCACCCTCCCCCCCCCCCCCAATCCACACTGCAGGAGTCCTTCCTTTCCAATAATCACCCTCCCCCCCCCCCCCCCCCCCCAATCCACACTGCAGGTGTTGCTGTGCCTAAACATGTACCCATCCCTGCTTGCATTCCCAGCTAACAGCCAGAGAATGTGGAATGGACAACAATGTAAGTCCATACTCTTGATCCAAGCAAAGGTCCCACGACCGCACATGACATCCTACATTCAGTTGTCTAAGGACGTAATCACTTCTTCAATATCCTAATGGTATCCTAATGGTATCCTAATGGTATACAACATCAAGAGCCCGAATATCCACACATGCCTCACCTACACAGTTCATCTGCAATGATAAGCCGTCTTTACAAACACAGCTCCTGGGCACTACTGAATGCTTCCAATGAGTTAGAGGATGGTGTGCCTTACTCCATTTCACAACAATCCGCTTACTCTAAATAATGCTCTATAGTTTATACAAATGTAGAGGGCGTTCAGCACATCTGAGATGATGATTTTGTTGAGAATGGTGGTGTGAAGTTGACTGAGTCAAGGTGCAAACACCTCACACATTCCATGTGCTCATCACCATAGAACATAGTCAAGAACACATCATTACAGCCATTCTACAATAGTACAGCAGTTGTGCAACTCTGAACCCAAAAGACACACTAAATATTTCATTTCAAGCACCACACTTACCCATATTTCAACATTGCATTGCAATCCCATACTGTTATCCCTAATGACCGTTGCCATGGATACATACTGATGGCATGTGCCACCGTGGGTTCAACAGAGTGCATGTACCATACATGCAAGGCTGACCAATGAAAATACGTCCAAGACCACGCCCCCTAGGGGTAATGGCTATCTGGCCTCACATTGTCGTTAATACATGTCACTAACATTACAACATTGACAACAGCATTGTACACAACATTGATAAAAACATTGTTGATGACATTGACAACAACATTGTAGACAACATTGACAACAATATTGTAGACAACATTGATAAAAACATTGTTGATGACTTATTGCAAACGATATCACTCCCAAAACTTTTGCCATGCATTTATTAATTCCACAACACCTTACAGCTCAGAAAGCAAAGACGAGTGCACTTGCAAGACACTGGTAAAGACGAGTGCACTTGCAAGACACTGGTAAAGATGAGTGCACTTGCAGGACACTGGTAGGCTCATACCCTCTCCCATTACCACCCCCTCCTCCTCCTCCCCTCTCCCCTCCGGCAGGTGTGATGTTGCTCGAACGACATCTCTAATGCTTCTATTGCCGTACATTGTAGTGCATCCATGCTCCACCCAATGTTCCACCCAGAAGCACACACCTGGGGCCATACACAACTTTAGACGGGTTTCAGGAACTGTATTTTTATTTTTGGTTATTGATACCATGGTGTGTGTTGACACATCTCCCGAACCACTGATGCAAAACCTCAGAGCAATGGAATGCTACACATTTTATTGTCCAGATTGCATACACAGATATGTTCCTAGAAGTGCGGTCACCCAAACCAACCCAATTGAGTGCAAAATGGCAACAGACATGTGCTGTGTGTGTATTTGTGTGTGTGTGTGTGTGTGTGTGTGTGTGTGTGTGTGTGTGTGTGTGAACAGAGGTTCCCTCCCCCTTCAGATGAAAAAGATAACAATCCCTTGGGTTCCTACAATAGCAGAAACAAACCACAGCTGCATTGCTGCAGGAAAAGCTATTGCAAAGCATCCGATCTTGACAAGTACATGGTATTGTTTATACTTGCCTATCACCAATATGCACAGCCTTTTCGAAAAACACATATTTGACATCTCTAGCGTGACACTTGACACCTACACATGCACAGTCATGTCAAATTACGAATGTCTGGTTATTAGCGTTCATTAAGTTGTCTGGTTATTAGCGTTCATTAAGTTATGTCATACGCTTCACCTAAAATATTCCTGAATTGAAATTCAGAACAGAAAGGTTTCTGTGTACACACACCAAACAGAAAACACTTCATAAAGGTCAAACACTTGAAGATGCCAGTGCACTGCCATTAGAATCTTCAAGGCAAAAATACTACTTCAAATACAGAAGCATACATGCAACACTGCACATGTATGGGGCAACAGCAAGAGGGAGGGGCAACAGCAAGAGGGAGGGGCAACAGCAAGAGGGAGGGGCAACAGCAAGAGGGAGGGGCAACAGCAAGAGGGAGGGGCAACAGCAAGAGGGAGGGGCAACAGCAAGAGGGAGGGGCAACAGCAAGAGGGAGGGGCAACAGCAAGAGGGAGGGGCAACAGCAAGAGGGAGGGGCAACAGCAAGAGGGAGGGGCAACAGCAAGAGGGAGGGGCAACAGCAAGAGGGAGGGGCAACAGCAAGAGGGAGGGGCAGGTCTAGTCGGCAGATGAAACGAAAATCTCCAGTGTGCAAACTTAAGTGCATTTGTGTGACATTGTATTTCTTTTAAATCACAAGCTACTCATTTTGACCTGAGGGTACACTCCTTCTCTGGTGTTCAAACACTTACATGTGTGGCATATTCAGCAATACAAGTCATGTTGCATCGTCCAATCGGGACAATAGGATAGCCCATCATCCCACAGACACACCCTCTGTCTTACCTAAGCTAGCTGGTTTGATTCCACATTCCTCACATACACCAAATGCCATTCCCCACCTCTTGGCAAGCTTCTCTGCTCTCAAATCAAGCCTCATGCTCCATGCATCGTAATTGTTGAACAAACACTGATGCCCTTCACACCACATACAGTTCCATAGTCCCATGTTATGGGATGCCAAATGACCCATGGCGGGATACTCGTGATTCTGTCCTGGGATATTGCTACTTCTTACCAGGCCCAGCCAGCCATTTTGATGGGAAATTCTAATATTTTGCCCTAACTATTAATCATAAACTGCAGTAATAATTATGGTTAATATAAACATAATTTGATTTTGTAATAATTGTTATTCTCCATCATACTAACATTGGCGTGCACGCAGTCCTGTGTTTAATTGGGCCAAAGACAACATCCTCTACTTCAGTTACACTGGTCTTTAAATACTGTCTTCTCTATAAGTCAACACATAAATACTTGGAATCTATTCATTTGCCCACTTCTGCAGGTGTAGGTCATCAGGAGGATGCAGTAAGAGAAAGGCATCTCATGGAATGTCATCCCTTCAAATAGCTTTCCCTCACATAGCCTTTCACAGTGAACTACTCCATACGGTTCATTCCCTGCTAACCACTCCCTAGTTCCGCCCCTCTACACCCTCGTCCCCATTCAAGCTCACCACTCTCTCTGAGCACTTTACAAACTCTTCCACTTCCTTCTTGCACGGAATGTCATTGAAGCTGTTAGCTTTCCAACACGTCATGACAGTCGTCATCTCTGCCAGGCAGGGTCGGGCTGGAAGAGAGAAGAGAGGTTGGAGGCGAGAACTTGGATGGCCACACCCACAACACCAGAAACATATATTTTTGCTGCAAAAAGCATGGGTGCAATTTACGAGGTAGGATGGTGACGCCACTCTACCCGTACGCTTCACTCAATCTTGCGCGCTTTGATTTATTCATAGTGCAAACAAAACAGCCTCGAGAATAATGCGTGTACTCACTTCCGGCCGTCTTTCTGGAGACGCGGACACTGGATTTGAGTTGCATGGGTCTCATCAGCCCATGGAAGTTCTTCTTAAACAGGGTTAGCGTTCCTTGAACCATTTTAGCTATTTCTAATTAATGCTATCTGACAGAAACTGGCGTGGGCAGACTTTTCAATAATTATCTTACGTCTATTAAAATTAAGTCGTCGACGAAACAGACCAGTGACTATAGCTCGATCTGAGCTATGGTCTCTGGTCTGTTTCGTCGCAACGATCGACGCATCGCCTATCATCGGTCGCGTGTCACAATGTGTGTGTTATAGCGCACTACTGCAGTGCAGTTTTATAACGCCTGACCATAGAATGACTTTGAAGCCCCGCGAATTTTCATTTAATTGCACAACTCAATTTGTACTAGTACGTTTGTGCCTTGTTTAAAAAAAAAAAAAAAAAAATTGTTTTTTTGTTTTTTTATTTGATATTGATTTTTGATAGAAATGTATAGAGGACCTCAAAATAAATCTTTACTAACAAAGTTCCCTTTTCGGGGAAAGGATCCCAATTATATCTTAGACCGTACCTCGTAGCACGTAAGGGTTCTGTTAGCAACCAAACGCCTTCGTGTTGGTGGCTGCAACCTGTACGCTTAATTGCCAGGTTGATCGTTTGCTTCCGTGAAAACACAGCACTATGTACATGTAACTTAGGTAGGAAATGTGATGTAATTAGCGCTTGTGTTTCTCACATTTGTGTCATTGTCAAGTCCTTATCGTCACATTATCTTCAACTTCAACTCTACATATGTCTATGTAACACCTTTTAGTTTATAATAGTTCCTCGTCCTCCGACATCTCTCTCTCCCTCTTCCTCCTTTCCCTCCCTCCTCTCCTTCCTCCTCCTTCCCTCCACCTCCTCTCCCTCCTCCTCCCTCCTCCTCCTCATCTCCCTCCTCCTCCCCTCCTCCTCCCCTCCTCCCCTCTCCTCCTCCCTCTCCTCCTCCCTTTCTTCCTCCCTCTCCTTCTCCCTCTCTTTCTCCCTCTCCTCTCTTTCCCCTCGTCTCGAACCACATCATTGAATTTCTTCTTTTTTTTTCCCCCTTTGGCTAGCTTGCACAGGTAAAGTCTTTAGCTCCCTCATTCTCCTGGCTTCCTGTCAGGCGAGGAGCAGATTTTAGAAATAACCGATATTTAGAAGTACTCAATCCTTACAAAAGCATTCAATCCATATCTAGTCTTAATTACCTGTGAGACAATTATCGCGTGACCTTCCGTATAAAATACGCGATTCCTGATATTCTACGGCACAGTAAAACGAAGAAAGGTTACACTACAAGAGAAAAACACGAACCATGTGTTTAGGTGAGTTCTTAGGTATTTATTTATTTCACCCCTCACTAGTGTGGACTGTATGGTGGCATGAGCCGTGATTTTCTCGCGACGAACACAGCGCGTCAGTTTGCACGGACGAATTCAAATATTGATAATGAAAACATCGATTCTATACTGATAAATATTTCTAAACAAGTCTATATTAATGGTAGCGTCTTTTTACAACTTTCCCCCACTCTTCTACAGGAAAGTGCCTATCCTCCATGAAGTACCATTGCTTGCAGGCAGTCGTCTTGGCCGCGCTATTCGTTTGCGCGCCGACGCAGGTGGTTGGGAGGTGCTATGATGGTGAGCGAGCACGGTTCAAAGACATGCTCTGCATTGCACACGTCGCCATTCGATTTCTTTTCGTAATATGCATGCAACTTGATACGTCTGCAAACGTGTTGTTATCTCGTTTAGGTCTATATGGGTCTGAATGAGTAGAAATATTTATATTAACCAGATTTATTAAAAAATTTTCCTGCTGTTACTACAGGGACGACCTTCACGGCACTTCCCGTCGTTACCTCACCGGCAATCGGCACAACCAATGTCAAAATTGACTGCGTTACAAATCCGCCGAATCAAAAGCTGTGTTTGTGGTCATGGCAGTACAAGGTGAACAATATGTGGCGAGTGGTCACAGACAACTCCTCAGGACCTTCCACGTAAGACTGTTTATTATTAATTTTGAGTAGCGCAGTACGACCATATCTGGTTTTTAAACAAAAAAAAAACCTATGCACGCCTATTCGTCACTGCAGGGGTTACTATTTCCTTTCAACGGGCAGCCTTCTTATTTCGTCTGTGAAGCAGGCTCACGGCACGACCTACATGTGCACCAATCCTAGTGCCTCAATGGCCAGTACGGTCCCAGCGATCCTTTACATACAAGGTACAGCATATCACGTCTTTCATAATAAATGCAATACAGTTTCAGGCAAACCATTTATTTTAGTTTTGCAATTGAGCATGCACGAATCTTAAATCTCCTTTCCCCTTATCCCACTTCCCCCTTCTTCATTTTCGAGTTTTGTTTGTTTGTTTTTGCTGCCAAAGTACTGTCTGTTAATTCACGATCATTCAAACACTTTAGCCCAGCTCAGCTACGCCAGTGCAAAAAAAGATATCTGTGTGGACGTAGGGTCAAACGCTGGCCTATCCTTTCTGGCAATGGGTTAGTCTTGCTGCTCCGCACGGGAGAGGGGAGGGGGCAGGGGGAAAGGGGGGGGGGGGGGGGAGAATGGGTTAAATTCTAGGGAAATATTGTTGAATGGTTAATTTTCACTGCAGGTAACCCCGCCCCCTCCCTGTCCCTGTACAAGCAAGTGCAGAACACGTGGAACGTTGTTACGGACAAGCGATTCGTCTTAAATCAGTCGTCCCTATATATCACGTCCGCACAATTCTCGGACGCTGGCGTGTACTCGCTGAGAGCAAACGTCTCGATCATCTCCTCATACGCCGAATTGGTATTCTCCATCACGGTTACAGGTAAATTTGAAGGTGTTTAGTATTAATTTTGTTGTCTGTGTACGCATGCACATACAAAGCACGCTAGCATTTAACATTAATACGAGCTCTGTTTAATGTAACAATGTTGCTATTTGTTCGATATGGATGTTGTGGATTCTCGTGAACCCACTCCGCATTCCTTGCTGTCAACAATACCTTAGCCATGCATGCGCTAATTGCGTTCTCTCACCATTGCAGGTACCGAGTCTCCACGGGCAACGTTACTCCCAAATTCCAGCATGATAGTGGCGAGAGAATCCGACACTCTGTCGATTACGTGCTCCATTCAAGCCAGCGCCTATCGGGGCGTTGGGTGCAACGGGTACCCAGTTCTACAAGCGGCAGCAATCCGCTGGACAAGGAATGTACGTATATCAGTAGTACTTGTCTTGTCAACAATTTTGCCTTTGCGATGCGTGGCCATGCAGCTAGCATTTTATCAGCCGTTGGACTTTTTTTTTCCTTCTCTTATTTCTATGTTTAATATATAGTCTTTTTGAATTGCAATTACTTCTGCATGAGTTATGTACGCTAGACTAGTATGCACCATAAAATTATCGATGTGAGAATGCATTTATTATAAGTATCCGTACGTGGGTATCAGTGTTCCTGTATGCAGAGTGAGTTCTTAAATGTTGGTTAACTATGTCTGCTCCAGCCAAGGATAAATGTCACAGTATACCTATACAAAAATCATCAGTACACACTCTCGTTTTCCCCCCTCCCTCCTGCATGGCCCTTAGGGAGCAGCTATACAGGAGAGCAAGCAGAGATTGTACACGATGACCAACCTGTCCGCTGGTATCTCGATTCTCAAAAGCGACTACCTGGTTAACGAGCTGTCTGGACAGTACAAGTGTGAAGCCAGCAATGCTCAAGGATTCAGCACAGTCTCCACAACTGTACAAGGTTTGTGTATGCAGACCACGAAATTATTTTAGATTCCTTTTTCCTTCCTTTCTCAGTGTACAAGGTATGTGAAATTAACCCTTGCCTAAATGGGGGAACATGTATACCAGACAAAACAGGAAAGGCATTCTGTTTGTGCTCAGAACAGAACGGTGGTGATTACTGTGAGAACGGTGAGTCCACTGCTACAAGCTTTCTAAATTGTTTTACATGGGCATGGCATTGGTAAACTTTATTTCACCTAATTTATAAATATTGCATCACACTCTGCTTTAATGGTCCATTCTGGCAATGCACAGTGCATGCTTTGCTCAAATAGTTGCATACATTACAAAGTTTCAAGCACTACCAACTTAGCCACATGATGGCAGTTCTACTTGATTGTTTTCATGTTTTTAATGGACTTTCTAATCTTTTTTGTTATAACTGCATACATCACACCTGTATTTACTTTCAAAGTAAGTAAAGTGTCAAGAAAAATTTAGGATCCATGCCTTGAAATTATACACAACCATGCAACTAAACATTTTATCTTGACTGTCCTCCAATTCACCTGTACACTTGTAAACTGCCTCTTTCAACAGCCATCATCAAAAGCATTTATTTTGGAGAGTTCGAGGTTGGCACGGTCATTAGGTGGGAATTCAATGCCCCACCCCAAGGCTCTGTGGACCTCCTGTTGGGCAATGACACAGATGATCTATTGAAGATCAGCGTTCAGTATGACAAGAAGTATGTGTCCTTCAGCAGCCCTTCTGAAGGTAGTCTCAGCTACGAGGAGAGGGATTTAAGCTTTCCGTTTGCCCTCTCAAATACGTCTGTGATCGTCATTGTTGCAGAGGAGGGTGGATTGGTCATCAACAGTAATGGGACAGGTTTTATCCACCACTACACGTACATAGGCATGCCCTCAGGTAAAATCATCATGTCCACCACATCTGGAACCGTTGCCGTTGGAAAAGTAAGTCAACAATGAGTTACTTATAATAGCCAACATTAATATGCTCTTCATGTTTTTGTTTTTTTTTGTGACTAACTGTACTGACACAGAAGCTGTTTATACCTTCATACCAGCCGGGAACTGTCATCTACATTCATGGTGTGACACCTGGCAACGGAGATTTTGCCATTCATCTGTACGCCAGCGAGCCACAGAAGCTGACTGTACCGCTCTCCGCCGACATTGCCCTCGCCATCAAACCACTTTTTAATGAGACTGCAGTGACCCTCAATTCTCTGATTGGCGGTCTCTGGGGGGTGCCTCAGAGGGAGAGGACTTTGCCACTTGAACCCTCGAAGCCATTCGTAGTCGCCATTACTTGGCAGCTCTATGGATATGAGATTGCCCTAAATGGAGTGCACTTCACCACTTACAATCACCGCCTGCCTTTCTCCTTGACTAGTACTGTAATGGCACAGTCACTAGACTATGTGTACAGAATAAGGCTGTATTAAATTTCATGTCAATACTGCAAATTTTCGAGGACCTATAGCTTTTATGACTTTTGCAAAAGTTTAGACCTCGAAAGTTCATTTGTATCTGGTATTTATGCGTATGTGTCACTGATTATCCAATCTTGCTTATACACAAATGAAACTCCTACCAGAAAAGTAAATCTGTTACTTGCATATACTTTTACAAAACATTATACAATGTAACATTCATACAACAGATACTGTTAGGTTAGTATTGCCAAAACAAACTTGCATTTCTTTCAAAATAAAAACAATTGACAGTGAGCTCAGGTTAAAAGTTGGATGTCTGGCCTTAGCGTTTTCTTATAAGCAGTCCTCATTATCATGCAAATGCTGTTCTGTGCTGTGGTATTGTTTCAGTAAGCAAATCTACGTCAGTGCATTTTCACTAACTATAACAAATCTGAAATAAGCAACAACTATGAGAACAAAAATGGTTCAGTCTTTGGAAGATATCAACTGAGCTCCAATTGCTCTGAAGAAACATTTATTCCACCAGAAATTAAGTTAAGCAATAGAGTGCAATCTTCTTTTTGTATGAAAAGCTCTTCCCTGAACACTTTTTCAGTCAGATGGCAAAGGATGTTCCCACTGATACTCTCTTTGTGGAATATATCTCTGTATTGGCTTAATCCCAGGTTTTCCAGGACTTGTAGAACCTTGCATACGTATAGAAGCACATATGAACACACACACACACACACACACACACACACACACACACACACACACACACACACACACACACACACACACACACACACACACACACACACACACACACACACACACACACACACATACACACACACAACACACACACAACACACACACACACACAACACACACACACAACACACACACACATACACACACACATACACATACACATTACCTGATTCAGTGACATCCTACTAATGGTTTGAATATTCTTCATTCTTTGGTCCTTGGACAATGATGCCACACGCCTTTCTTCATGTCCCTGTCTGGTACACTGCTGATACATAGATTTTTATCATCAAAACATTAAAAAAGTTAATTAAATAACTTTTTACTAAGGTGCACTGCTCAAAAGGTACACACATCTTACATTAGAAGGGCATATATATATAGAGAGAGAGAGCCACTCTTTTAAATTCACACCCATGTGATTAAGGAACAACACACCAGTCCCCTGTGCTCATGCAGCTATTTCATTGTTATTTTCATCATTCTTAAATCACACACAAATGCTGCGTACGTAAAATAAAATGGCCCGAAATTATCAGTGTCAAGCATTGCAGGGTACTCAAATATAAATGACGTACAGTGCTTTTGGTGGCCGATGTTGATTCTTCCTGTACCTCAGTGAGCACGACAACCTCCACGCCGCATGCACTGATAGGAATATGAACATTGGTCGATTCTGAAGTGCTGCTTCGTCTTTGACCTATCGGCACGCACCTCAGCACGGGGGCGGTAAACACTTCCTTCAAAGTAATTATATCATTCGGGTAACACTTCGGGGTCTCGCCACTCCGCCTAACTCTGCACACCCTGCAAGGGAGGAAGGCTGGGACGTGTTGGATGAGTTCGAGCATTGGCATCCCAAGCAAGGCGGCTGCAGTGCTAAAGTAGGCCTGGCATGATTTGGAAATGAACTTCTCAGACTGCGAGGGTACACTAAACGCAAGGAGACCCTTTTGTGCATCCTCTTTAAGCAAGGTACTTCGTACGATCAGTATCTCATTTTCGGCAACCTCGTCACTCCACGACCTTGTGACGCGAATAACTTTTGGTGCATTCTTGAGTTTGAGGAGGTCTGAAACACTGTTGAAAGTGCTCCCTTGCACAGGGTCTTGGAAACCCTCTGATTCAGCAGGGTAGTACAAGAGAGAGAAATTCTCAGTTGATACCAGTGGTAAATCTACTTGCTTTCTTGCACTGTCCTCTGCTAGTACCACTTGCTTGTTTTCTAATGCGATCACATCCAAATATTCCGACCCCGGTACCAAACTGGCATTGGTACAGATGTGGATTGAAACTGGGAGACGGCTGGAATATAGAGAGATAAACAGTTTTAGTGAGAGCGGTTTGGAAGCAGTGTGGTATCCTGGTATAGGGGCGTTGCCTGCCCCTTTTTTCTCGATGGCGCAAAACGAGTGCCACCTCTTTGGACACGCCCCTGCCGAGACTGCCTTAGATTTTTGGAGCTTTTTGGGTTCTTTCACTTTAACGCTAGTTTTTTCATTTTGGACCAAAGGATTACACTGTTCAGATGTAGATCTTCCACTAGCATCAGTGCTACACACACAACTTCGGGAATCTTCCTGGGCTATCGCTTCGCGCGATGTTGCCTTTGTACCTGTTTCATGCATGCACAACACATCCTCATAAACGTTAGCGTCATTGTCAGCTGATGCTTGGGGCAAGCTTTTCGTTCGCTTGCCAGCCATGTGCATTGGTTTGTGTGGAAGCGATTGTAGCGGAAGTTGAGGTGTATGTACGGACGTTGTTTTGGTTGCTTCGGCTATGGGTTGAGACTGACAGCCATTAGTTGGTTGAAGAGTTTTGGTGTTTTTAGGGGGAAGAGGGGGCGGAGTGTCTCCATAGCTTGCATTGATGTTACCGTAATTACCACACACAGGTTGCTTTTTTGGTAGTGCAACAGATGATTGGATGGTTGAAGAAGGGTCATCAATTAAGGCAAGCTCAATTACCGTTTGATTTAAAGTCAGTTGCATCATTGACGGTACAAACTCCCCACGACATATGTCAAACAGAGAGAAGTTTACATTTTGTATGATGTCACTGCCAACAAGAGTTAACACGGCGCGCTGCAATGGTGTGTACACTTTACACGGGAACGGGTTTGTAATGTGTGCAATCATATTTTGCAATGACATTTGAATCAACATTGGGTCAGTGCTGAAATTTCCGGTACACTCTTTGGGCAGGAATTTGTCCACCATTTTAGATACGCTGAATGTTACCAATCCGGAAGTGGCATTTGATCTGCGCGGTAAGCATTTCTCGTTGAAGACAAGTATTTCTCCTCTGCTGATGGCAACGAAGTCTCCATTCCAGTCGTCTACAGCGCACACGACTTTGGGGAGTTGCACCGTTGACAACAAATTTCTGACGCCACTAAAAACGAACCCTTTAATGGCTTCTGCTGTGTTGTTGTTCGGGTCGTAGAGCAAGGAGAATCGCATCTCTTCTGTCATCGGGATGGGTGGGAGAGGTTCTTTTTTCGCGTTTGTGGCCAATACCACGCTGACGGTGTGCAGTGAGTCAATGCGCAATATCTCATAGCAACTGATCTCGAGTGTACTGTTGTCATCCAAGTATCCGGTCGTGACCAGTGCAGTGCGAGGTAAAGAATCAGAGTACTTTTTAATGAATTCTGGTAGAGTTTTGGGTTCAGACAAAATGACAGGTGAGAATGTGGGACTAGATTCACTGCAGTGTTTCTGTCTGCTCTGGAAATAAAGAGGAAAATAAGAAAACTGACTGGTATCCGGCGTCATCCTTATTATATACCAAATTTAAATCGCCGAATTTCTCTCTCAAGCTACACAATAGGCATGTACACATTTACGCGTGCGAAACTGTTAACACGTTGGTCGTGATGGCTCAATAGTGCTGAACGCATCTCGTTTGTGTAAAGGTTGTCAATATCTGTTTGTTGCTCACTAAAATTAATTGTGGAAAGCGGGTGGGTCCAAGCAATTTGCGTTCCCTTGCATCGTAGAACATTCTTTCATACAGATTGTGCCACGATTTTGAAGTGAGAAGAGCTACTGACCGCAAGGCATCTCTATGCACCATTATATCCACCAGACTTGTGCAATTCTAAGCGCTTATACATGCCATATGCGGGAATCTATACATGTGTAGAAGCTCTTGTAAGAGCGATTGAGACCTGCAGCGCGTCGAAATGCACGCAGCGATCATGCGCACCGCGTGTTCACATGCGTCAGAATTGGCAAGGTCCATGGGCGTTTCAAATACTTGTACATACGTGCATTTGCACGACTTAATTCATATGAAACAAAGCTTAAACTGAAAATGTATTTATGAAGTTAAGAATTCCTTGACGCAAACATTATACGAGTGTACCAATCTTGAATTATTCGTCCTCGTGCGATCATTATCAGTTGTACTCATACAAGTACATGGGCTTCGGCTTACCTCCATGGATGCTGTGACGTGTCAGAATGTTGCTAAACGCCGAAGTAGTTTATTGACGGAGTGTACAATAGCTGAATGTATTTACTCTACTACAATCCAGCATGCAGATTGAGATTGAAATTGCATGCAAGTGATCACGTCACGTGGCACACGTCAGTGGTCTCATACGGCCACTACTATGCTTATCATGCATGAACCTACATGCCCATATGCGTTGGCATTCGCAGTACTCCATGCGCACATAATTATACCATCCTGTCGTGTAACGTCGATCATGCATTTACCTCCAAGTAATGGCAACTATTTTGTGTTCGATGCGTGTCCATAGCTTCCTTTTTATGGTTTGAACCGAAGTGACCAATTAGTCGGCGTGCTTGCGCATGCGCACAGATCTTTGTGTACACCGAACGGTAGTAGCACTTGCTTATAGAAACAAAACTGATGACTTACAACAACAATTACTGAAGCGACAATTATCAGTTTCAACAGTTTCGTATTCCTAAGGCTGCTCGCTACTTAGGTGACATTAAGAGGCTATAGCGACCCTGCCACGGAGCCATACGTGTGTGCCGCTCTGCACGTACGCTAGTCTAGCAGCGGCGTGAATAAGTTATGAAATGACTGACATGTGATTACCGGTAATTTGAATCACAATACTACACTGATGTTGATTTTGAGCCATAGGCACACCCGATTACGCTACAGAGGCAAAAGAGAATGAAACACAGGGGCACCGCCACACACAATGACGTCACAGTCACGTATGTTTCAATTCATACAGATGATGCATACGCACACAGATACATACACACATACAGTTATTGTGGCATGGTAAACCCAACACAAACACTTGGACCTATGTACAAAAAAAAACAACAAAAAAAAAACAAACGAATACTGTCTCCAGTGCCTTGCATCAGACATAGCTGCAGAAGCAGGCAGCGTGGGTGATTGGCTTGTGGTAGCGGTAGGAGTAGCCATAAGGAGAGAAGGGACAGAACCTGAGGGTGCAAAACATGGCGGAGGAACAGGACAGGCGTCCTCCTCCTCCTCCTCCTCCTCCAGCGCTGACCTCGTTGGAGAGGAGGACCTGGTACCACATGGCTGCCATCAGGAGAAGGGCCACCATGTTGAGGAGCAAGGAGACCTTGGCTTTGGGCAGCCCTGAATAGCCGGTAATGTCGTCATACAAAGCCTGGCAAGGAAGGGGAGGGGAGGAGTAAGGGAGGGGGAAGGAGGGGAAAGGGGAGGGGGGGGGGGGGTAAGGAGAAAGGGAGGGAGAAGGGGAGGGAAATGGAAGGGGGCAAGGGGAGGAGATGAAGAGGGAGATACAAGTGAGTAGGCATCAGGTACAAACCAGAGTTATTAAGCGATGTTACATCTATTGCAGCTAATTGAGCAGTAAATGCTACCTGTACATAGATAATGACATGCATCTTGGGAGCTGCCTGAAGATATACAGGAAAACATTTTCTCTCCAGCTCTGCAAACCAATTAAATTAAGTCAAATGCTATCCATGAGCCAATTGATTACAAATATTGAAATCTTTTTGTCTTTTGAGTTTGGATAGTGACAGATGTGCTGCTAATGATTATGGCAGAATGCTGGTGCCTCACTGAACCCCTTTTCATCTCTGCCAAATGTCACGACACTCCCCTCTCATTCAACCCTCCCATGGACTGTGACCAACCCTGCACATGTGTTGTCCCATTTCCAATGTGATGATAGGAAGTACTACAGACATGGGTTTTGATTTTCTATGAAAGAACTTCAACCACCAGTTGAACTGCAAATAGATCAAATACATACAGTACATCTTATTAATAATAGCGCTGATTGTTTTGTAGACTATTTTGAGAAATAGCATTTTCATTGATGTAGTGAAGTTTGAGCATGCTCTTTTGATTGGTTGGTTTCATTAATACTTTGAGAGGATCTATTAAATTGCAATCTCGTTTGAGCAGGTGCAGTGTCTGATTGTATAGAATATCTTTAATTAGACACGCTCCCCCCTGCCCCCCCCCCCCCCCCCTACCCCCCTGCACAGTGGTTTAAGACCATGACATGGGGTCAGGATATAATGTCAGACTTTATTTTTAAAAATTGTTTTAAACTCCCTGAGGTATCATAATTTGTGCTCCAACTTCAAATTAGGCCTTATATTGGCCCTGATAGCCAAGTGCAAAGTATTAAATTGAGGTAAATGTGTTCAACAGATGTATTTGTGTGTTACAGATTATTTTAAAATCACTGTGAGTGATGGAAAGTAAATAAAGTAGACATATCTTAAAGCCTTCTTACAGATGCTGGTATAATTTTTATACGCATAGCTCGTCACAGGACTTAAATTTAATTGGATTACTCAGTTGCGGAATGTAATAAAATCACGTGCAACCGCCTAAGGGAACAAACGGGTGAAATAGGGCGGCCTTCTCAAGCAAAGTAATATAGTAAAAGCCTTCTGCTAATAAATGCCTACCTATTAACACGCGCCGCTTCTTGCCGCTTCAAAGTTTGGATTTTTAAAAACGCTCTAAACACGAGCGAAACGATACAACGTTGTTAATAATCGCAACTAAACTTGCTTTTGTAATTATGGCCGACGACCGAAGTAGCAATCAAGAAGCGTTTGAAAGGTACGTACTGAAGGTTAAAAGCAACGTGGAGGCAGCCAGACGATTTATAAACGATGAAGGAATAGTGGACGAGCCTGTAGGTCTTGATCGATGGGTTTATCGCTTTCGTAGTCTTAGGAGTAGATGGGCTAAATTAAGCAAACGGCAGAAGAGCGAAAGTACAAAGAAGGCATTTATGGAGTTTCAGCAAGAGAGGTTTTTTAAACCTCATGTTACCGATGAGCCAACTATTGCTCAAAGTTCAGATGAACATGAAGGAAATGAAGTGGAAGAGATTGAAAAAGATGAAGCAAGTACCAGCACAATTGCTCCACTCGATGCACTGAGCCCTCGTCATTCCAAAAGGAGAACAGATACTTTATTTGCTCTATTGAAGAAAGAAGCAGAAGTGCAAAAAATAACAACTACTCAATTGTTAGGATACATGCTTCATAGGGAGAATTTACATGACAGGGCTGTAGCTTCAGTAGGTCTCAAGTTGTTCCACAAGGGAAAATGGTTAGCAGAGAGATAAGTTTAGATGAGGCTCTATTTATTTTATCTACTTACAAGCTTGGTCGGACAGGGTATACTAGTCTTAGGCAGGAATTGAAGACCAAAGTAGACTTACCAGCCCACTATAGGCTAATTATAAATTATGTTAGTTATCCAATGTATTTTTTGATCATAAAGTATTAAGAATCTTGATTGTTTGCCTTGAATTTAATGAACTATTCTGGGATAATTATTTAATTTTAATTCCTACGTCATTTAGTACCTGTGTAGTGTAATATAATTGTGCCATTAATACCTATCAATTCATTACAATAATGGAATTTATATATATGTTAAACTTGATTAATCTGTCTTGATTGTATCCTATTAAATTTATTTAATAACTTACATTAATTTTATCTCCTCATTATAAATCAGGATACAAACAAGTTGGTTATATTTGTATACAGTAATTTGAAAATGTCCTGGTCAGCTATGGTTTTAAACCACTGTGCCCTGCCCCCTGCCCCCCCCCCCCCCCCCCCCCCCCCCCCCCTGCCATACTTACACTGCAGGAGAGAATCATTGCAATGAAAGTACAGGCAAGAGACATCCAGTTACCACACAGAAGCACAAGGGTTGTCATGACGATGGAGAGGAGCAGGTGGTTGTCCTGTGTGGGCCAAGCCATTTCAAAGATGGATGGTTGCTGTTTTACCTCCATGTCACCCTGGAGGAGAAAATGCAAACTGATGATCTACGAGATCAACTGTTCATTGGTTACGTGATCCATCTTAGGTTAACATCGCTCAGATACGAGGAGTTAATCAGACTAATGTTTCTGATCAAGTTGAAATGAGGAGGAGAGGGGTGCAAAATATATATAAATGAGATATCCTAAAAGTAATGCCCAGGTCACCCCTCCTCCCCTCTCCCCCGGAGTGCCCAGGTCACCCCTCCTCCCCTCTCCCCCGGAGTGCCCAGGTCACCCCTCCTCCCCTCTCCCTCGGAGTGCCCAGGTCACCCCTCCTCCCCTCTCCCCCGGAGTGCCCAGGTCACCCCTCCTCCCCTCTCCCCGGAGTGCCCAAAGACACACCAACTTTGGTCACGCCCATGGTATGAGTATTATAACAAATGTACCTGTTGATTTGCACTAGATACAACTAGTCAGTCAGAATGGCGGTGACATTTCTTGAGAACAGAAAGCAACAATTGATAACTGGAGCAGCCAATGCTGTTCCCTGCACAGTAACCAGACTAGTTATAAAATTGTGAATTGTGCTTGTACATTAAACTTGCAGCTTTGGAGATCTGAGGCTGATTACATAATTGCCTGATGTGCAAAACATGTGTTTGCAACTTTTGCAGGGGATGGTTCCATTTATAGCACAGTACATGGCACGCCAACTAATTGGTCACGTGATTTTAATGTATATGGATTATCGACTACACGATTGCACTCAAGCATTTGGATAGCTCTGGAGAATGGCGTTTGTTACTTCGTTTTCTGCTCTTCCCCAGATGAAGTTTGATGCTCAACACAGGGTTTAAATCTATAGCAGTGATTTGAAAATTCCATATGCAACATTTTCAAATTACTGTTCTAAATTTACGCACATCGGTTTGACACCCAGGTCTGAAACAGCGTTGTAGAAGCTAGTTTGAAAGCCTGCCCTGTTTGAGCTCAACTGCATGAAAATATCACCTGCGCAATAGAAGCGAAGTAAACACCAAGTTGATCGGGTAAAGTGGCTGATGGCCCAGAGCGGGTCGTTCTTGAAACGCGCTCTCTTGAACGCTGTGATTTGGATAGGAAACACGCAGGGTGGGGATTGGTGATTGCTGAGGATGGCTGGCACTGTCAAAGGATCCTCGAATACGCGATTAGCTCGATATCACACAGCTGCCCGCCAACTGATTTGTAGCCAGCCAGCTGGGGTTTCGATCGAGAGGAAGTATAGCTGGTGCAACCTGCACAGGTGTAGATAGTAACTTGGTCAAAGCACACACGAGGATGAACAAACTAGGCTACGTACGTGATGTAAAGAAATGTTGGGACACAACTCAGTTCCAGACCAACTAGAGCGTTGCCAGTTCCCTGAAATTTCCTAGAATATCCAAAGATTTCCACATTTTTCTTGGATATTCACAGGCCTTACATAAACACTTCCGATTCGGTGTGAGTGGGTGTGGATGTGTGCTTACATATTTGAAGTCTCGTACCCAGACCATATCATGACACAGCCGCGGATGGATTACATCATAGCTACGCATTATTATTAGACCCAAGTGGAAACAAGACTAACAACCCCTTCTATATGCGACTTGGTGCTTAAATACTGATTAGCCTTGTGTGTGATTCTTTATGGTTGACTTTTGGAGGTGATCCGTTATGGCGGAAGTCACAGCTTTGAGTAGCATGCGCTATATGCATTTCTAGTGCCTGCTGTAAGGGTTCAAAGCTTTTAGGACGTCAACGGAAGCATGGTGTAGTGGTGCATGTAGCAAGCAGGGTAGAAGGTATGGCAATTCCAAGCATTTCCTGTGGGGTGAGGGCGTAGATGTGGGCTTGGGAACGGGGAACGGCAACTACCGCCTCGGTCCATTTGCGCATTGCGCAATAGCTAACTTACATCCTTTTCAGTTTTTCGAGGCGTAAAACTTTTTCATTTTCAAAATACATAAGCAAACTGACTCAACTTTCAATATATTTAATTTGTTGTTCCTATTAAAATTAATTAGCTCGATTAATTTTTTTTTTAATTACACTAATGCAAACAAAATTCGACCAAACGCACGATCTTAGTTTCAAAATAATTATTTTCATCCTATCAAAAGTTAGTTCAGTTCAAATTATTTCAGTTCAAACATGTCCTGCAGTCCATGACCTCGTAGCTTCTCCGTGTGAACCAAAGGATGGCATGTAAAGTATAAAGGTGGCCTCAAAAAGGCTATTCTTTGGAATAGTATGTTGTTAGGATGCCTTTTGCAAGACTCACCTATCATTAGGCTGTACTAGATCTGCACTTGCAGCTGTTAGTCAAGTTGCATTACTAAATAAGGCACTGAGCATGCGTAGAAAAGTAGCAGGTGAATTTCTACATGACGTTAGTACTATTAATGCAATTAGACTTTCTAGCTAAGGTGTCATACTGATAACTTTAATGTACATGTACATTGCATCTTATTATGTGAGTAAAATATTTACATTTCTGTTTCCAGTGGCGGATCCAGGGGGGGGGGGGGGGGGGGGGGGGGGGGGGGGGGTTGGGGGGGTTGCAACCCCCCCTTTCAGACCCGTAATGAATAATATTAACATTCACTAATAGGAAATTCGGAACAAAAGAGAAAGATTCCTATAGGCGCTTCCACACTAGCAAGGCTAAAAGGCTAACCGAATCGATCCGCCTTGCATTGCACATTAATTTTTATTAATAATCATGTACGTGCACATGTAGTTATTATCAATAGTTACGTAAGTGCATGGTGCTTATTTGCGTAAGCAACGTTTACAACTGTATTCTTTATATAAAATAACAAGCAAAATAGCTTCTGTACTGATGCTAAACAAAAAGTAACGGCGTGCGCATGCCTCGTGTAATGGACCCGCGATTTTGTCTTGTCTTGAACACAAGCTTTCTGTAGCATTTTCTGTCAGTGCAGAAGGTTATACAATCTACTCTACGTGATTCGATTCAAAACGATCGCTATAGCGATTGCTTTTTCTGTGATAGTGGAATCAATTTTCTTTCGCTCGTATGCAACCATGCAAGAGGCGATGTAACTTATAAGTCTTCTCCAATACGGCAATAAACTACAGTATCACACTGCGCTCTAAAGAACAAAACAGGACATTTATAAAAACTCTTACTCAAGTATGCATGCAGAAGTAAGCATTGATCAATCTATATGATTAAACATGAAAATGATCCTACGAGAGATCGAGGCACCGTATACATGTAAATGGTCATGGAGAGCGCTTGCCAGATATCGCCGAAGTAGCTACATGTAGTTAATCAATGAGAAGGATCAAAACATATGCAACATCTTTTGGCTTTGATTTCCATGCATGCGTGCACTCTATAAAGAAAGAGTACCTGTGGATGAAATCTGCATGCGAGCACATCCCAGAAAACTGTTTCAAGCATCCGATTGTAGTACATAGATCCAGCAATTCTTTTAATCGTACATGTAAATTTCTGAATTATTTAATTCATGAAAAAAAAAAACTATTTCCGTTTTTGCGCGCAGTTTTATGTAGTGTTTTGAGCATGATATAATAAAAAAGCGTTGGCGTCTGGGGCGGAGCCCCAGACCCCGCTGGGGGAGCTTACAGCGCTCCCCCAGGCCCCCTAGCTGGGCGGGCGGGGTTCCCCCTCCCGCACCCGCCCCTCTTTAATTAATCATTATTCATTAACAACCCCCCCTTTTCTGAAATCCTGGATCCGCCCCTGGTTTCAGAGCCCCAACCATCGCCTCCTTCTATTAGGATGATCCAGCTAGGTATCAGAGGACGAGGACGGGAAAGAGGATGTGGCCAAGGCGACAAAGGACGAGACGGTGTTATCTATTATAAACAGCTAGTATATGCTTGTTTAAGTTCTGGGAACGAGACTTTCAAAACTTCAAACTTCAATGACATAATATCAAAAAGACGCGCTATTGCACCAATCGGAAAATGAGCCAAAAGCTTGTAATTAGCTTCAGATGGCAAAGTGTATGCTTATATACAAGCGTGTTGCTGGCAATGCTGCTACAGTGTAGTTTCAGGTAAGCGTTGTCAGTTTGTCACCGATTAATTAACTTTGGAAGAATGCAGGTCTTGAACCCTAATCTTGTGGTGAGAAACAAAGATGCATCCCTTCATCCAAAACACTTTATTGAATGACTGAATCATTATATAAGTTTTTGCACTGAATAAAGGGGCCTTGGGTTTAAAAGGTATGGCTTCTCTAGATGAACATAACTTCTCGGTGGGCTGCTAAGCTTCTTCGTTGCAAACTGATATAATTATTCACGTTTGTCGCAAGCCAAGGCATAACTTTCAGCTGCCGCCGGATCAATTAAATCACCGTTGTCCATCCAGATGAAAGTAACACAACACAACCTCTTTCATGGCTGGGGAATATATTTGTGATCAGTGGGTTGCTAAGCTCATTGCAAGTATGAATAGTTACAGTCTGAACTAAACCGGCTGAACTATTCTTTTTTTGTTCATTTCACATGCTTTTCTGGGTACTATTGTATATGTTTGGAAAATAAAGGTCATTCATTTGCAAACATCCTGCAAATCAAAGGCAATACAAGTACCAGCAAGCACATCAAATAACTTCAGCAATGAAAAAAGTTATATCTTCAAGGTTTCTCCTGATGTCAGCCACAAGATGAAGAAGTTTCTGCTTGGTCTGCAAACTTTGCTCTTGACTGCTTTGGACTGATACTGTTCATTTAAGTTTTAATGCCACCAGTATTCCAGCTCCTAAAATGTGACCAAAAAAGTATTGTGTACAATGGCATGACCATATATTGTTCCAGAAACCAGAATAATACATTTTTGTACTCCCAAGGTCAGGCATACGTTTTTGTACTTCTTAGGTCAGGAATACACATTTGTCCCAGTGTACTTTTAACTAGTAAATGATTAAATTTAAGGCAACTAATAAGAAACACATACCCATCATCTGTGAGTAAAGTATTCTTAACTGAAAGATACCCTTTAAAGCCTCACCAGCTGTCCCAAGAAGGTCAATGACCCATTGTCCTTTATAGTCCTACGACCCTCCTTAGGAGCTCCTCTATTGTTTCCTTCAAACATGATTGCATGGTTCAGATAGTTTGCCATCTTGTGCCCAATGGCCCACAATGACGGTTGGCTGCCATGGATGGAACTAGATGAATTCCTTAGTTTAAAAAAAAAAACTAACAAAAAAAAAAAAAATCTAAATTTAGAGTCCTGAAAAATATATTTTAACATGCATTATCTATTTGCAATTCAAAGTGAATGCATTTGGTTTACCTGGGTGGAGAGGCTCTGCTTTATTGTATGCAGGGAAAGCCGCTTGACAGAAGTTTTACCGTGGATGTTCTCCACAAGCCCAATATAATGTACATGTGCATTGATTTTTTTTTAAAAGATTGTACAGAGCCCCATCTTTGCACCTCACAACAAAATTGCCATGTCAGTTATTGGGTATGGTGTGGTTATTGTACTGAATCATGTCCCATGCTGCACTGATATGTAAGGATGAGTGCATACACAAAGCTGTTTACATGTTGGCATTGTGTAAACGTAAATGGGACTACTGGTAGTAGCAGACATTTCAGCTGCCATGATTACTGCTCTAGACAAACTTATCGAAGGTAACAGACATTGGCTGCATGATTTCTGAATTTCAGAGGTGGCCATGGGGTAGAACCCACCGATATCATGGCATAAAATCAGACTCGAAATGCAAGATTCAACTGATTGCAAGCTTCAAAGTCAAGCACGCATCCCACATGTTTAAAAAATAATTAATAAACATTTTTAATTTTAAAAAGGCATCATACAAATTAAATGCAGATTGTTTAAGCACATGTCACGAGGAAAATGTCAAGCAAGCCAACCGTATACACCTTAAGCCAACTGTATACTGCACTCAGCACTAGATATACTAGATAATGCCACGGACACATCGGATAATGCAATCAAGCAGTGCTCATCATCAGGGTGAATGGCCAATAGTTTCGGTCGAGCAGCATGACCGTGGCTCCTCCATCAACCTCGTACGCATATTTCAATGCATGGCTCATCTTAAATTCCTCAACGCTTTTGATGCTGGTGCAAACAGAGCCATTGGGGGAACGCCAGGCTAGGGTCAAAAGGATCTTCTGCCATCTTTGATGCTAAGGCATCCACGAAATTTCCGCAGCTGTCGAGAAGGTCTGAATTATAAAATATCTCTAGCTAGCTCGATTAGAATGGAAAAGCTGTTGTGTGCTTGAGGACAATTACTGAAGCAACCTGCATTCATATCAAGCTTGAATCTGGCCTTTCGAGATTATATGTCATGAGTTCAGTTTCATAGATTGATATGAATTTATAGGTTATCTCACTTGCTCCAGTAATTGTCCTCAAACACCCAACAACTTTTCCATTTCTAGCCCGTCCATAATAACATGAAAGCGTCCTTGATATATTTCCTTCATTTTCGAAGGCATCGTTGAAATTTCGCTCGTTCGCAGGAATCAGACAGCTGTAAAGCCTGCTAATAGTGTTATTTAACAATAGCACCGCCACATCAGCCTAAATTTATGTTTGTCATTCGATTATAATGAACAGCAACTGTTCAGTTTCATCGATTGATATGATTGCAGGTTGTCTCACTTGTGTGGGTAGTTTCTCCGAGAATGGGAGTGAATCTTGAGCGTTTCGTCAGAATCATCCCGAGATATTATTCCTTAGCAGCAGCAGTTGCGGCGGCGATGACACCACAACACGTACCAGTCCCATCATACATGTATTCCTGGATGCGATCATACTCCTAGATACCATCATAGCCATCATATTCCTGGATGCCATCATATTCCTGGATGCCGTCATATTCCTGGATGCCAATCATGCCATCATATTCCTGGATGCCGTCATATTCCTGGATGTCGTCATATTCCTGGATGCCATCATACTCCTAGATGCCATCATACTCCTAGATGCCATCATATTCCTGGATGCTATCATACTCCTGGATGCTATCATATTCCTAGATGCCATCATATTCCTGGATGCCATCGTACTCCTGGATGCCTCGCCTATAGGCTTATATGGAAATACAAAAATGTGAGAGTACTCCTTAACCTGGGAGTACAAAAAATGTACTCTGTACATAATAAATTCTTACAAAGTGTAATTTAAACCCAGTGTTATATGCATTATATCTAACACACAGGTGTACACTGGATAAATCTTCAAAGATGGAATGATCCTAACAACTGAAGAAAGCTTGTTGACTGGACTGATATAAAAGTGCCCAAATCTGTATGATTTCTCCTTCACGTTGAAAGGCCGACTTAGAAAAGCCACTGTTCAACATTTAAAAAGCTTGCATACTGTCATAAACACACAAGTAACAGACACAAATTTATGTGGAATTCGAATGTAATCTTGTGTCATGGTTGTTGTGCAAAGAATCACATTATGCAAGAATTGAAATAATGTCACAAAAAAAGTGCGTACATAAATGCAAGCTGTTCAATCACGATTCTTGCAAATAATCAGAATAGTTTACTTTACTTTAGACTGTGTTATTTGCAACGAGGAAGCTTACTAACCCCAATGTACATCATAGGTCTATTTGATGCAGCAATGATCGAAAATATTTTTGGCCTGGCCTTATGATATTCTAATTAAGAAAATAGAGCCAGAGCCAGAAACACTACTGACGTTAGTATCGGAAGTTTCGTTAGAAACTTCCATATAGGATTTGACCCCGACTATGAATGTCATTAAAAAAACGCGTAACAACACTCCCGACGATCGGATCGTGTAGCTTGTTTTAGCAATCGATCTAGAAGTCAAAAATGAGTAGTTTCGTTGTTTCATGTCGCAGAACCGCGTGGTTGTAGAGAACAAGAGTGTACTGCCCGTTCTCGTACCCAGTCTCGGAACAAGGGGCGGGTCGTCTTCTCCTCCTCCTCCTTCTTGGCAACGCATAACTCGGGGCAGGAACACTTTTAAGCGATCAAAATTTCACCACTAGCTTCAGAATCGGATGGAGGACTCGCTTTTATATAAATAATCGATGTTATACTCTGATACACAATCGACTATCAGCCTATGTCTTGTATAATTAGACATTGGGTGTGAAAAAAAAAAATAAGAAAACAAGTAAATAAAAACATTCTCTACGAGAAAGTTGGTGGGATATAGGATTTGAAGGCAATTGGTGGTGTAAAAAGCAAGGAAACAAGGTCTTATCAGAAGGGAAAATGTAATAGTCCTATATTTAGCACACATGCAAACAACATACGCCCTAGAAATGTGCTAAATATAGGACTATTACATTTTCCCTTCTGATAAGACCTTGTTTCCTTGCTTTTTACACCACCAATTGCCTTCAAAACCTATATCCCACCAACTTTCTCGTAGAGAATGTTTTTATTTACTTGTATCATTATAATTAGCTGAAGAGCTGAAACTGACGTCGGTACAATATAGCGGTGCCTGAATACAGTGTAGTCAACTAATTTTCAGCATCTAGGTGCAACCAGAATATCTCTGGAGCAACTGATCTTAACTGGTTAACACAAAGGCTAGTTAATGTTAATACGCTTGCAATAATTTACCGTGCCCCTCCCTTCATCTGCACCATCACGCGGAAAATCGGCCTGGATCTGCGCCTCTGTAAGCATGCATATACTTACACCCCACCTTTTTAATTCAGTTTTGAAAATCAGCGGAATTGCCTGCAAAGAAAATGTGCAGCGGCCATGACGTAATGAGATAATATTACGCCCTCGCAAATCAGTTATGCTTCTCAGCAGTAGGATGTAAAGGCCATGCAGGCAAAGAGTGCATACAACAGGCTTCAGTAGGCTTTTGCCCACCAACGTGGAAACTGCCTCTACTTGGTCTGGGCACGAGAGAACAGCACCAGGAGGTGCTTTAATAAGACGATGGCTATATTTTTCTCCACTGACTCATGCACTTGATATGCGACCAGAAAGAAATAACTATGTAGCTTACTGATTTAGTTTCTATTCCAGAGAGATAATGTGTCTATTCCGAATGTGCTAGTTATTAATGGCAATGAGCCGCACCCTTGAATTGTCTATAATTAGAACTTAGAAGTTGCAAATTCTAATTATAAGGATTTCGAGGGTGTGGCTCAACCCCATAACACACGCACACACACACACACACACACACACACACACACGCACACACACACACGCACACGCCCTATCACGTACTGTTAGCACGTAGTAAATCAATACACACAGCTAGCTGTAGAGACAGAAGCGAGACCGATCAAAGTTCCAAATAATGCACATCATATCGCATATCCTCAAACTGAATGCTCAGTCACTCTTGGAAGCACACGTACAAGGTACTGTATCTTAGCTGATGACAGTATCGTAATCTCGTGCCTCCTATAAAACTAAATACCGTAGTACTGCATATTCATCGATATTTAATATTACAGCATTCGTACCAGTGATCCAATAACCGAGGAAGGCGTGCCTCAGTTGATTGAAGGGAGCGATAATGGCATGGGTGAGGCACCTCGTTGGCAAGAAGAAGAGAAGGTACATCGAAGACGGCTACGACCTGGATTTAACGTGTATCCTTTCGCCGCGATTAATGAGGTACAACGAGAGCCCACGCAAACCGGGAAAGGGTGGAGAAGGGGTGGGGGCACATAATTTGGGGTGTGGTCGTTAGTTTGTCCTTCGAAACGGGACGGAGATGCTTAAATCGTGGGTGAGCAGAAAGAAAAGACGTTTTGTTGAAGATGGCTACAATTTGGACCTAAGTTGTATCCACTTTTTTTGCTCGCGCACGCGTTTCTTTCTTTTTTTTTTTTTTTTGGTCGATCTATCTACATGGGGGGTGGTCGTTTGTGGGGGTTGCCGCTTTTGTCTAGTCGTTTGGTGAGGAGTGCTTGGGCAGGGTGCTGCTAGAACAGCCGCATGGTGTGAGGGCAATACATTGTTTTCCGGTCTGTGACGGTTGTAATTATCTGTGCAGCGCCGCCCATACATTCGTTAGCACGCCCATGATGTTTCAAAATGGCAGCCGTGTATTGAGTGTGGCTTCCCGTTAGCAGTTTGTTTGCTAGTTGGCTAGTCGCTGTGTTAAGCCCCCTCGAGAGGGGTCCCAAAGCTGCGTGCGTTTTCTAGAAAAAAATGGCTAATTTGGTCAGGACCAAAATCAAGACCATGGTCTCCAGAAGCAAACGAAGATTTGTGGAGAATGGATTTGACCTTGACTTGACTTGTATCGAACTGTGCTAAGTTATGCTCGTATGACGTGTTCTGTTTGCCTTTGTCACGTTTTTATTTGTAGGCGGTAAACCCCCCCCCCCCCCCCTCCCTCTTCCCTGTGCGAGTTAGTATAGTACATTGTACAATGTATGTTTGGTTAGGCGAACGGACGATTAGTACTAGGTAGGCGTTATGCAGGTATCCATGAAGGGCGTGTGTGTTTTTTTTTTTACACGCTTTGCACGTAGACATTCGCATACTGTGGCACGCGTTGGCACAGACACATGTCCAAGCATACAAAATGCCTTCCCTTTCACACATTCTCTCACCCTTCATTTCTCTCTTTCCCTCTCTCTCTTTCCTTATCACCCTCTTTCTCTCATTCTCTCATACTCTGTCACACACACACACACACACACACACACACACACACACACACACATTGCCATTCTCACAAGGTGTGTGATGCATTATATATACTCGTGTAATTCACATGTTCAAGGCTTTAGAGGGTCAAATGTATTGGTGGGTCACTGTCAGTCATTAAAGCCCCATTGCCCAAATCACTGCTCAATAGGTTACTGTTACTTGTATGTGTATGTGTATTAATGTGTGTGTGTGTGTGTGTGTGTGTGTGTGTGTGTGTGTGTGTGTGTGTGTGTGTGCTCACACTGTGTATGATTTTTGTGTGCATGTGTTTGTGCTTCTACAAGTGCGTGTGTGTTTCTATTGATATGGGTATATTCAGGTTGTGTGCGAGTCTCTTGTGTTGCCCATTTCCTCTTTGCTGAAGTGGGTGAGTGTATATGTGTGTGTTGACACCTGTGTAATTGTTGGATGGATGCATATGTATGTTTGTGTGTGTGTGTGTGTGTGTGTGTGTGTGTGTGTGTGTGTGTGTGTATTTTGGTGTTTATGTTTTTTTGCATATGTGTTGATTGTGGGCATGTGGTGTGTGTGTTAAAGGGGAGGGATTTCTCTTAAAGTCCTCATCAAGTGAGCCATTACCAATCTCACAAGGTCTGTAAAAAAGAGGGAAGTGTGTGCGGGTGTGAGGTGTGTGTGAGGGTGCTCTCCAAATTCTATAAGGTGAGGACGTATCTGTTGGAGGAGGGTGAGGTTTGTGCCGGGGGAGGGGGGGGGAGGGGAGAGAGGAGAGATTTGTTCCCATATGTTTGTGTGTGTGTTTGTGCGTGTGTGTGTTTGTGTGTGTGTGTGTGTTTGTGTGTGTGTGTGTGTGTTTGTGTGTTTGTGTTTGTTTGTGTTTGTGGGTGTGTGTGTGTGTGTGTGTGTGTGTGTGTGTGTGTGTGTGTGTGTGTGTGTGTGTGTGTGTGTATGGTAATGTGAATAGAGGTGTTAGGAGGCAAGGTGACATTGTTTGGGCATAGGAAAAGAGTGAGTATGAAAGAAGTGAGTCGTGATGTTTAAGTTTTGTAGGGGAGTGTAGAGGGCCCCTTTGAAGGGGGGGGGGAGGGGGTTGAGTGTTAATGAGGGAGGAGGAGTTGCTGTGTCTGGCAACACTGTCACCAGCCCAATTGGATACTATTGCTCACAAGAAAGCCTTGATTTGTCTAACACTCTAGTAATAGAACCCATCATCTTTGCGGCAAGCCTTCCATTTGACCTCTACCAGTCTCCAGGCCTCCCATTTGACCTATACTACTCCCCAGGCCTTTACTTTGACCTCTACTAGTCCCCAGGCTTTCCATTGGACCTCTACTGGTCCCAGGCCTTCCATTTGACCTCTACTATCACATTAACATAATTAGAAAGGCCTTTCTGGTCCCCAGGCCTTTCTGCCCTAGAGCTCTCTCTTGGGATTACACCTCCTTTGGGAAGTCATGGGTACGCACACACACTTGTGATGGCATCACTGGTCGAGCTAGCTCGATGGTTAGTGCTTTTTGTCCTGCACATCAGGGAGGGTGTGTGGGGGCATGCTTCTATTGGAGTTCTATTTCCTCTGCATGTTCAGGTCCACCTGACTGCTATATAGCGGTCAGAATTGTTTTGGCTTTATGATGGTGGTGTAAATAGTAGAGTCAGGAGTTGTTTTTATGTTACTAATCAGAGGTGTGAGTGGGTTATTTGTGTGTGTGTGTGTGTGTGTGTGTGTGTGTGTGTGTGTGTGTGTGTGTGTGTGTGTGTGTGTGTGTGTGTGTGTGTGTGTGTGTGTGTGTGTGTGGATGTGGATGTGTGAATGTGGGGATGGTGTTCTTGATGGCACACACAACTGCATGTAAGTACATGCAATTTGTGTTTGTGGGAAGTGTATTCATTGCAATCTGGGAGTGGGTTGGTGTGCTGACATGTGCAGTATTCCACGCTGTGAATTGCCTTCCACCTCAAGATCACTCATCCATGCATGCTGGCAATGTGTCGTCTGTTGTGTGTATGTGTGTATACATTTGTGAGTGTTGTGTGTACGTGTGGGTGTGATGTGTGTATATGTGTGTATACATTTGTGAGTGTTGTGTGTATGTATGTATATTACTGTGTACATGTATGTGTGTAAGTATGTGTGTGTATGATGTGTGCATGTTTGTTGTACGTGCTGTTGCTTATGCTGTAACTAGGGAGGAGGGAAGGGATAGAGGGAGGAGGAGTACAGGAGGGACGGAATTGGTGCAGTCGGATGGTCTCAGTATTGCTGGGCTCAGAGGAGTACACTCCCATATGTGGCTCCCACATGTGGGGGGTATTTTATGAAGGATAGGGTTTTGTTTTGCATTCGAAACGTATTTTTGGTGTCCAAGTAATGTGTGATGGCGCAGGAGGAATTGTGTCCTTGACTAGCGATGCTCAGATATTAAACCCAACATCGTTGCCATGGGATTTCCGGCCGAAAAGCTCGAAGGCGTGTTCAGAAACAACATGCAAGATGTCATCAAGTGAGCTTGTTTACAAGTGTGCGTGTTGAATGCTGTGTGTGTGTATGTGTATGGGCCTAACACCAGTGCCTCTGTTAGTACAGCTGTGTACGCTGTCATTGTATGCTTGTATTGAGTGTTGTGGTTCGTGCCCCTACTGTGTAGATCCATGCTTCCAAGTGCGCACACACAGGCATGCATACACACATGCACACACACATGCACACACACATGTACACACACATACACACACATACATACGCACATGCACATGCACACACACATGCACACACACATGCACACACACATGCACACACATGCACACACACACATCAGCACACACACACGCACACACACATGCACAGCACACACACATGCACACACACATGCACAAATACACATGTACACACACACGCACACACACATGCACACACACGCACACACATGCACACCCCCACAAACCGTACAAACACCCACACACATACACACACAAGGTGAGAGATTTACTAGTACAGTAAGCAGCTTCTAATGACTGACATTATCACACATTCAACCACTTAGAGCCCATTAACAACTCACCACAGAGCTATGCTCTGATTGCTTCCTTGTGAAGTGTTGTGTATCAGCTGCTAATAGCATCACCCAGCAATTGATAATGATCATGCATCATGTGTATGTGTGTGTGTGTGTGTGTGTGTGTGGGGGGTATTGTGTAATTGTGTATGTGTGTGTATTGTTTCATGCATCATGTGTATGTGTGTGTGTGTGTGTGTGTGGGGGGGGGGTATTGTGTAATTGTGTATGTGTGTGTATTGTTTCATGCATGTGTGTGTAAGTATTTGCGGTATGTATGTTAGTGAGCGTGTGTGCCTCCCATCATCACCCAAACCCCACCCTCCCATCATCACCCAAACCCCACCCTCCCATCATCACCCAAACCCCACCCTCCCATCATCACCCAAACCCCACCCTCCCATCATCACCCAAACCCCACTCTCCCATCATCACCCAAACCCCACTCTCCCATCATCACATCTTTCACCTTCCCCACTAAATATAGATGAATGGGAAGATTGACATTGCATTAGTGTGGCAGTCCCCAACCACGTCACAATTCCATTCCATGATCACAATCCCACTCCACTAAGCCATTCCACCAGGCATTGAGCACACTTTTCAAAGCCTGTGTACAATGCTTGTGTCCCGGGGATTTCCCCTCATCCATTCCTCCCTTGGTTCATATTTTCTTCTTTCTTCTCTGCAGGTTTTTTGACGCTAGACATGCAGACCACTATAAAGTGTACAATCTGTAAGTTTACACATCATGGCTTATGTATGCATGTGTGTGTGAGTGTGTGAGCGTTTCCATGTGTGTCTGTGTGTGTGTGTGAGTGCTTGTTGGTTGTTTTATATGTATGATGTTTTTATGCGGTTGTGTACACTATTGTACAGTATGTGCTTTGTTGCTATCGCTAAGTGTGTATGTACTTTCAGTGTTGTTTTTCTTGTTCTAATGTAGCTGTTCTGAAAGATCGTATGACCCAGGAAGATTCCACCAAAGAGGTTCGTAGCATCACAGCCATAATGAGTTCCCTCCTTAAAACACCACGCCCCACCCCCCACCCTCGAGACATGACAACAACCTGTGTGCAGCATCGTCTGTGCGTGCATCAAGCTTAATCACACACACACACACATACACATACACACATACACACACGTGTACACACACATACATACATACACACACTACAACACATGACGGGCAGCATTGACACCACCACAAGTCCACAATGAGAACCTAAACATGCAGCTGTGGGGGGGTCAAGATACCACATCTATAGCCCAGCACATACACTGTAGAGCACTTCTGCCTTCACCTCGTTGCGTGTCTGCTAGCCAAATTTTGTCAAGGGCGACCTGCACTTGAATGTGTGAGAAACACACCAATTCACGTGCATATACCTGTAACCATTGCAACAGTACAAGAAGCAACCACACTTGCTTTGCCCGTGCATGACACTAAGAACGACGACTACACAACCCCACACCGCATGGCTACTCCAACTACCTGAGGGAGCTTGGTTCTGCTTGATTTATTTCATTCAACTGTGTATTTGTGAGCCATGTGTTAATAATACGTTTAATAACATGCATCAGGCTTTTAATTTATGCCTTGGGCTTGTGGATAAAGACTTAGAGTAGTGTAGTCTGCTGTATCTAATAGCTTCCTATAATGGTAGGAAAACCCTGTGTTGATGCATTACATGTGCTGTGTACATATTGAATGCTGATGCATTACATATGCTGTGTACATATTGAATGCCATGTAGCCTTGGTAACAGTTGCATAGAAGGGTGGTATTAGGTATCTGCTCTAGTTTGGCCCAGAACTCAACACTGGGGCTGTGAGGCTTTTGCCTCTAGCTAACCATCACTCACTGCTAATTAGCGCACCCCACTTCCCTGAATGTGTTGTAGTACATTGCTTATGAACATGCTTTGCTGCAGGACAGGCCCGATTCTTCACTTCATCCTAGGGTGTGTCCACCATTAGTCTGTCTGATCCTGCTAGGGATGCAATGCATATGTGTTGGGTCTCTCCTCTTGGTCTGAAGGACATTGTGTTGCACTTGCTAAGGGTTCATCCTCTATGGGATGTGCTGTAGCTAACGTGTGAGCTATGTGCAACACACTGAACCATGCTTCCTGTTAAACCACGCCTCCTGTCGAACCACACCTCCTTGTATTTGGAAAAGGCGTGAGCCTTGTGTGCAATTGGGCGTGTGGTGGTTCTTTGCTCTATGCGTTTGCAGGAGTCCCCTGACAGTGGTGTATGGTGTTTGATGTTACTTGCTCATCACATTGGCATCTTTTGTATAAAGAGACACAAATAACCACTTTGCAGCGTAGTAAAGTTGATTAGTGAATTTAGTTTAGCAATTAATGCAATTTCATATGCTGCCATCGATTGGTGCTCGCTTTGTTGCTTCGATGTTGGTGGGGCAAATAATCAAGCACGCATGCAATAGTGTCTCGCTCCAAATAATGTGCCTTAGGGTAGAGAGACATATGTAATGAAACTCTTCGGTGTAATTGTCCAATAAGGGTGTATCAATGATAAAAATTTGCTTTCCATTGTAGCTTTTATCAGGGTCTTTTTGTGACAATGTTTCTGCCATTGCAATGCTGCCACCTGAAGTCCAGGTGTGTGTGATGTGGTAGCATGGCATCCATTATCAACTGCACTACTAGGGCTCCCTCCCCTTGGCGATGTCGCGCACACACCTCTCCAACACCACACAGTGTGTCACTCACGTGCATCCATGCATGCAGTACACTATCCATGCATGTGTGTCAGGTGCTGTTTATCTCGTGAGAGCCTTACTTTGTGTGCATGATCTGTGACACAATCAGCACATCCTCAGGCAGTAGGGACCTAGTGGGTGGTACCATGTATTGAATGGCCTTTGCAAGGGCTCATGTTGTTTTAGTTTATGTTTATGTTTCCTTTGTATTGTTCTTTGCTACTATTTTGTCATATCATGCTGCTTATTTGTAAGGAAAAATAAATTTAGCTCATTTGAAAGGAATTGAGTAACTTACTTGTCTGTCAGTTGTAGCCTCATGGGTGTTTCATTAGGGTGTATTCCACGTTTCTCTGTCGTGTGCAGTGGCAAACTACCCATTTGATGACCACAACGCACCACCTTTCGAGTTAATCAGACCGTTTTGCCAAGACATGGATCTTTGGCTGAAAGCTGATGAGAGAAATGTGGCTGTGGTACACTGTAAAGCAGGAAAGGTAAGGAGAGGGAGGGTGAGAGAGGAGGGAGGGAGAGGAGAAGAGGGGAGAGGAGGGAGGGAGGGAGAGAAGAAGAGGACAAGTTAGAAAATGGAACTGTAGCATTGTGACTCTACACTTGCATGTGCATATGTGGGAAACTGTTCAGATGGGTGTACATGAAGGAATGCACTGAAAGAGAAGTGTAATATGCTCTCACGTGTGGTGATGTGTTTTGCATTTTCTCAGGGCCGAACAGGAGTCATGATTTGTGCGTACCTACTCCATGACCAAATGTTTGAAACCACGAAGGAGGCACTCAAGTTCTACGGTGAAGCCAGAACTCAAAATGCCAAGGTTAGTAGTGAGTGCCCTTGTGCAATATGTATCCATAAACTTCATTATCTCTCCTCCCTTTCCCCCTTCCTCCCTGTTCCCTTCCTCTCATCCCCTTCCTCCCCTCCCTTCCTCCTCTTTCCTTCCTCCCCCTTCCTCTCCCTCCCTTACTCTCCTCCCCCTCCCTCCCTCCCCTCTCTTTCTCCCTTGTATTGAAACCCCAGGGTGTAACCATCCCCAGCCAGCGAAGATATGTACAGTACTATGGACATCTGCTTAGGAATAGGCTCGAGTATTCACCAAAGACAATGTTGCTTAGAGGCTTCAAGCTGGAGGGCATTCCCAACTTCTCCCAAGGAACATGCTGTGAGTTTTGCTATCAATATCATCGGCAGTGTAGGATGCAGGTGTACACATAAAAAAATAAAGCCCTGCAATTCGCTAGAACCATGTAAGTGTGTACTGTATGTTAGTATCCATATGCATGTATGGTAACGTACTCAGCAAACAGTGAGAGCTTAGGAAATGTTGGAGTTTCAACATACCGCTAGTAATTCTACATTTAGTAATCACTGTGTTAGATACTGTTCCCCTCCCTCTCACCCCACCCTACTCTCCCCTCTCTCTCCCCCTTCCACTCTCCCCTGCCTTCCTCCCTCCCTATCTTTCTCCCCTACCTCTCCTCTCTCCCTCTGTCTCTCCTTCTCCCTCCCTCCCTCTCTCCCCTCTCTTCCTCTCTTCCCACTGGCTGATATCTGTGTAGGTCCTTTCTTCATCATACGTCTCTACAAGACAAAGATTTTTACATCTAAAATATTTGAGGTAATTGTAAGTCTGCAGATTCCACTTTGACATGTACATGAACACTGGTAGCTGTTGGTGTGTTTCTTATCACTGTATAGTGTGCTGTGCTTTGTGTGCACTTACTCACTTCTCTCTGACTGTGCATGCCTATGGCTGCATTATATTTTGCAGATTCGTAGGGGGGAGAGTTCTGCTGATCTGATGTTGACCCAACCACTCCCGCTATGTGGGGACATTAAAGTCGAGTTCTTCCACCAAAAGTTTGGAAAGGTGTGTGTGTGTGTGTGTGTGTGTGTGTGTGTGTGTGTGTGTGTGTGTGTGTGTGTGTGTGTGTGTGTGTGTGTGTGTGTGTGTGTGTGTGTGTGTGTGTGTGTGTGTGTGTGTGTGTGTGTGTGTGTGTGTGTGTGTGTGGTGTGTGTGTGTGTATGTGTGTGCATATACAAAACTGGCGTGTACAGGTTGTTTATAAATGAGCACAATGCATTTCAAGGGTTACAGTGGAACCCTTGAATGCAGACTTCGCGAAAAAGGACACCTTGATAAAGAGGACATTATCTCAAGGCCCCAATTGGGGAGTTCAAACACCTGGAGAAAAAAAAAAGTTCTTTAACGTTTAAGCTGTATTGGGCATGATTATTGAAAACAAAATTATTGTCAAGAAAAGGGGCAAGGTCAAATAGTTTTAATTTGCACTGCTAATTTAATAACTTGATAAAGAATACATGTACGTTGCATTTATAAGCTACAGTGCAGCTCACATAATGTTGTTTCTTAAATGTCTGCACTGACTAGCATAATATGGAGCATTAGATGTGACCAACGACATGTCAAGGTGGCTGTAGATATAGTGTTAGATGATAATATAGATACGAGATGCTATTGTTGAGAACAGGCGATCAAAATTACTGCAATGAGTTCAAATGAATTAATCATACATCCTCTAAATTTGCAGTTCGGCGCTTTTAATAACCTATTGTCTAGGGTCAGGGGTTGAAATGCTCACCCGTACAAGGTGACCTATGGCCCCCACCTGCACCTAGCTGGCCCACCTGCACCTAGCTGGCCCCACCTGCACCTAGCTGGCTCCACCTGCACCTAGCTGGCCCCACCTGCACCTAGCTGGCCCCACCTGCACCTAGCTGGCCCCACCTGCACCTAGCTGGCCCCACCTGCACCTAGCTGGCTCCAGCTGGGTCCACCTGCACCTAGCTGGGCCCACCTGCACCCTAACTCTACACACATCCTATCCTAGGCACCTAACATTTACTAGTACACTAAATTTATGTGCACATTGATAGATGAATCAAATGGAATGACCTGCAACCCACACGAAATGCATTTGGCTTGGTGCTGATTGCGAATTGTTCACAGAGAATATAGAACATGGCATCGTCTGACTCACAATATTCCAACCACTGTCTTCCGCTTTTCTATGCAGTACAGAAAGTATAAAATCTTCCTTTTCTTTAATAGCGGGTCTTCTTGAGCGGAACTGGTATCTGTAATGCCGAGATTCTTGCTCTGTTTGGGTAGCTCTATTGAAGCACTACTGCCAGGAGCGGTGTCAACCTTAATGCAAGCAGCTGTTGTGGCATGGTTGGAGCTTGATCGCTATAGCCTCCAACGCAAAACCAGCAACTGAACGCTACACTGGGGTACTAGTACTTTTTTTTTAATTTGGGTAGCATCACAATCTAAATGACTCTGAATAACCATTTGTATTAATTTACTAATTAATGTGATAGTGGTGGTACTTTTGTTACGCGTTCTGAACGATTGCTACGTACGCTTGCTCTTTGTAAATGTAAGTATGCAATTGCAGTAGAAGTGGCTAGTAAACAACATAGCTATTGTTTTATCGTCAGGCAATTGCCACCTGCACTAGTGCAGGTATAAGGCTAAATGTACCTGCACTAATGGCAGGTGTGTGCACCCGGTATTTCAAAGACTTGCAAGGTAGTTGATTTAAAGTTATAAGTGGCATGTTTGATCCATTGCACCAACTACTACACATACAATGAACAAAATAATTTTTCTACTCTTATAGCCTCTGCACTGATGTAAGAAAATACAGTACATAGTACATATACAATTGGGCATATACAATGTGTTAAACAAGTAGGGCTCATTTCATTGAGCAAGCACTTGTGTAGAACTTAGTGCATGTTCGGAAAGGACTCTGGTTGCAGCAGACAGCTCCTGCATTTGACTGCAATTTGCATGTGTGAGGATGGGCATGTGTCAAAGGCAGTCATGACATTAAGACATGCAACAAACATACATGTACATTAATCTTGCACAATACCATGGGGGACAAAAAAAATTCCGTGCTGAATGATTTGTTATAAACGAGCACTAGCAGTGCCCCATAATCCAGTATGTTGTTCTCAACTGTTGTCTTGTGGATATGCTTACAGTGTACTTGTATATGTGTCCATCTCACCTGTGTCAAGTCCAATGTCCCCTATGAGTTGGCAACATGTGTACGCGTTTGCATGCTGTGTGACTTCCCTACCCAATAGGAAAAGATGTTCCACTTCTGGTTCAACACCTTTTTCGTTGACATGCACGTCTACCAACACGAGGCTGACGATTTGGCGTTGTGAGTGATTTGGTCACTAGTTAGCCACCACTCTGACTCCACTGTATTGTGTGGTTCATACATATCACAGAGCTCATGAAAAGTCGAAGAAGGGAGACAAGGATGGTCACAGAGAAAAGGATGCCTTGAAACGTGAGCAAATCTCCAAGTGCAGTGTATCTCATATTTGCATCAGTACAGCGTGTACATTATGTGCATCGCTCCGGGTACAGGTGTACATTATGTGCATCGCTACGGGTAGAGCGTGTACATCATGTGCATCGCTACGGGTACAGCGTGTACATCATGTGCATCGCTACGGGTACAGCGTGTACATTATGTGCATCGCTACGGGTACAGCGTGTACATTATGTGCATCGCTACGGGTACAGCGTGTACATCATGTGCATCGCTACGGGTACAGCGTGTACATCATGTGCATCGCTACGGGTACAGCGTATACATCATGTGCATCGCTACGGGTACAGCGTGTACATCATGTGCATCGCTACGGGTACAGCGTGTACATCATGTGCATCGCTACGGGTACAGCGTGTACATTATGTGCGTCGCTACGGGTACAGCGTATACATCATGTGCGTCGCTACGGGTACAGCGTGTACATCATGTGCATCGCTACGGGTACAGCGTGTACATCATGTGCATCGCTACGGGTACAGCGTGTACATCATGTGCATCGCTACGGGTACAGCGTGTACATTATGTGCATCGCTACGGGTACAGCGTGTACATCATGTACATCGCTACGGGTACAGCGTATACATCATGTGCATCGCTACGGGTACAGCGTGTACATCATGTGCATCGCTACGGGTACAGCGTGTACATCATGTGCATCGCTACGGGTACAGCGTGTACATCATGTGCATCGCTACGGGTACCGTGTACATTATGTGCATCGCTACGGGTACAGCGTGTACATCATGTGCATCGCTACGGGTACAGCGTGTACATCATGTGCATCGCTACGGGTACAGCGTGTACATCATGTGCATCGCTACGGGTACAGCGTGTACATCATTGCAGTGATTGGTCCTAATACTGGAGTGAGGACGAAAGCTACGGCAGTACATGGGGATGATAACGAGCTTCTGTGCATTTTATTTTCTAATAGAAGGAACACAATGAAATATTTAACTTTAAGGTGTCTAAACAATTTAGGGCCATATTTTGGTTAATAAACACGAGGGAATAACAGCTAATAATTCAAACCAATGTCACATGACTAAAGGGTAGCTGTCATTAATATAAATAAATTAATAAATAACAAAGCAGGTAAAGTGCTAAATAATAGATGGCATTGTCTAAAGTTAGATACTCTTTCGATTTAAAGAGGCACTTATTTTTGCATGTCACTTTCCCTTCCGCCGTGGCTAACATGATCCTTACAAAAATTTTGTCTTCTTCTGGGTTAAGAATTCTGCCTGATGGTGGGACACGCTATGCAAGTTGCATGTGCCAGATGTACAGAACATACCTTGTGTCAATGTGATGTGCATCTACTAGGATTGCCTATTTCATCATTACATATGTTTCTTACTGTCTCTTGATCACACGATCCCCACCACAGCTGTGGCCTCAACGTCCTCTATGGCGAAGGATAAATCCAAGCAACAGTTGCAGGGCAGTGGAGGGTACACAAAGGGAGAGTCCATGTCTGTCCAAAAATCAGAGAAAGGAGCAGCAGGGTACTCAAAGACAGACTACAGTCCTGTCCCAAGGGCAGAGAAACCAGAGTTTCCATTGGACTGCAAAGTCATTGTTCTACCGAAAGATGAGCTGGACAAAGCTAACAAGGACAAGAGGCACATCCAACCTACCTTCCAGGTACAGTATAATCTCTTTTCGGAGCACAGGTTTTTTAACATGTCATGGTTTCATGTACATGTGCATGTGCCTGTGTGAGATGATGCACAAGTACATATTCTGTTGTGTCCGTAAACATGTGCGGGGAGAGTATCTGTTGTGTAGTGGTGCAGAGAGGTGTGTGTATAAGGAAACAGATACATATCATGTTTTTGACCTCGTAGCATTCATGTTAAAGCTAAATTGGCAGAAGTCTCCTTGATTTTGCCATGTGTGGAAAATGATCACTATTCATGTATGTGTCATTGCCCATGTTAAACAATCTCTGAGGAAAAAGAATATTAGGGAGGAGCATCTTCTTTTTTTTTTCTTCCTTTTTTGTCACAGGCTGTTTTTATGTACAGCATGACTGTATTTGCATGTAGATTCTTTATAAGCCATGATTTTACATTCAACACATACATACACATACATACTGTACACACACACACAACCCACACACACAACCCACACTCACACACATACATGCACATGCACACACTCTCACACACGCATGCATACTGTACACACCCATACAACACACACGCACGCACACACATGCACACACACACACACAGATTCATGTCTTTCTATCAGACGTTGATGACCCTAGTCATGTGTCTTCGTTTGGAGTGAAGACGGAGGACACAAGTGGTGACGATGATGATGACAACACTTCTAATCTGTCAGATACTGATCCAGAGGATGATGACTCAGAGTGGGAAAAGCCTAGCAAAGTGTAGCAGGTGTGACACCTATGAGGTAGTGTCAAAAATAAACTTGTTGCCTATACTTTGTATTTCAAATGGCCTGATGCTAGCTTCTCATTTACGTCTACATTTTTATAACATATCTAACTAATATATACCCTTACGCTGGTGCAGGTATAATATAAGTTTCATTTCTTCTCCAGATTTGGACAAAACGTGCTTGTTTTTGTAAATCCTTAAACATATGCATGTATATGTACATGTACATGTACATGTATTTGAAACCAAAACTAGTCACTGGGTGAAGTTTTTTTATCTTACAGCTGTCACTTCATGAATTGTATGTATTAATTTAACATATGAATGCATATAATTTATGATTGGATCATTTTATGTCCCCCCACTGTTAGGTGTGAACTGTCTGTGGTGTTCTTCTTCCAGTGATGTCCTTCTCTGTCTCACTGTTCTTTATTGAATACACTTTTTTTAGCACATGTCTACAATACAAAATGTTATCTGAAACTGTTTATTGTTTATTGTTATTATATTATTGTTGTCCCTGCTGTGTGCTGTTAACTTTGAGCTTCCAGTCTTGTAAACTTGTTTATTTCTGATTTTCCTCTTTGTTCTTCCTTTTTTTTCCCCTTTTTTTTTTTACACGTGTTTTCAAGTAGGTTTGGTGCACTTGTTTTTGTTAGTGTCACTCTGTTCTATGGTGTGTGAATTTGTACACTGTTGTATTAGAAATGTTTTTCTTCTATGTAACTATGTGTGGCTTGAGGCGTATGAACATGTCTTGCATGTATTTCAGTTTTCCATCCAAGATGCACTTGTACTTGGTGGATTGAATATGGCATGTAGACTAGGGTAATAGATAGAAACATAACACAGTTTGAAAAAAGCTATACTTCTTCCTCCATTAAAATAAGCAATAGATAGTATTCTACCTACAGTGTATGCGCATAGCGTGCACTAGAGAGAGAGAGAGAGAGAGAGAGAGAGAGAGAGAGAGAGAGAGAGGAGAGAGAGAGCGATAGAGAGAGAGAGAGAGGAGGAGAGGGACGGGGGAGAGAGAGAGAGAGAGAGAGAGAGAGAGAGAGTTGTCACATGAATTGATGACCAGCTGCATAAATCATTGCTCAGTTCCTCCTCTGCATCCGATACGACTTGACAACTGGTCTCCCACACAGCTGCTTTGCAATCAGTGATCTCCTCCCCTGGCACCTAGAGCCTAAAAGTAGCAGGTGATCATTAGATGGTGGCTGGGATTAGACACTTCAGGTCGGTCCTCATACCCTTTTTGGCCCCATGTCCGACTTGGTCACCATACAGACCATCTGGAATGTTGTTCTCCTCCATTACTCCGTGATGTGCTTGCAGATTTGCAGATGGGTCATTTCATTTCAAATCAACACACTTTTTTCCACCGATGTTTTCTACTATGTGTACATGTATGTCTCATAAACACATGCATTTATATTATTGACGAACACCGGCTAATTCAAGTGAGAAACTTTTAACCACAGATGGAAACAAAAAAATAATTCCTTTGTTTCATGAACACGCAATTGAAATGTAAATTGTAAATTGGTTAAAGTGAGTGACAATAGGTTTGGTTGGGAATGTGCTATGGAATCTTAACAAAGATGTTCTATCAAGTTGTTGTATTTATCCCTTGCTCAGCTATGCTATGGTAACAGTTTAATTTGCTCTGTACAAAACTTTCAAGGAGGAATTTGGCCAAACTAGATACCTCAGCCAGGATTTTGTAAGCAGGTACATATGAAGGAGGTCAATGAAAAACTGTCCACAAAAATAGAAGTCAGCATTAATAATTCAAATTTAATTCAAAGATAATATATTAACAACTGATCATAACCAAGCCGATGTTTTGCAGTCACTTTCATAACAGTGGCAGTGGTTTAGACTTTCTCCCAGCCACCGTTGATCGAAACATATACTGACCTCATTTTCATTTGTTTTCATGTGATTAATTTGATATGGTCACTCTGTGTGTAGGCAGCCGCCAATGTGTCAATTGAGTGTAGTATATGGATCTTCCTGAAAGTAAGATCTGCACCCTTTTATGTACTCGTACACCTTTACGAATTGCAAGATTGTCAAGAGTTGCACCAAGAGCCATTTAATCTAGCTTGCTTTATTATGAAGGCGCGTATTCTGTTAATAAAATTAATAGTGTAGGTATCGATATAGATGTTATTTTGTGATCACGACCTTAATAAATTGTACTTCAGACCTTAAGTAAAAGCTTTAAGATTAGTGTTAGCAGTAATACTATCAAAAGTACAAAATTTAATGTATAAGCTTAGCGCACAATATGCAACTACTATCAGTGGATCATAACTCATCACTCCACCTGGAGACGTGATAAACCAACTGCCCTGTATCATATGCATGAATGTACACTAGTAAACCCATGGCGCTCTATGCATATCATCATGGTGCTTAATGCATATGACTAGTAAGTGTATAGTGCAAAATGCATAATCACTAATAAACTATTGCACCCAAGTCTCAGAAGACAGTACTTGTCCCATGGTGGATAGAGTGTGTGTGAGAGATTGAAGTTTGACTGTTTAAAACAAGTTCTGTGCATTGTGCATTCATATGTGCAAATGTGTGTATTAAGTACAGTTTGAAGATTGGTTACATTTGCAAATAACGAAGCATATTTGTTGGCTGTAGGATCCTATCAAACCCCACTGTAACAGTACTGTATCCTACATCCAACAAATCACTTTTTCGATAGAGAAGTTTTTTGGCACTTATGCAGTCCCCTCCCCCAACACATTTGATTTCAAATACATTATTAATAATATGCACGATATAATATGTCACAAAGGATACACACCTCTAATATGTGCAAAAGTCATGAAAACTATGCCCAAAACATTGTCTCCACATAAACTCGGAGGGAGGGAGGTAGCTCTCCTGAGGTCTGTGTCACACATCTGTGCATGTGTCATGGTCTTGACCCACCCCCTTGAGGACCGTGGCTATGTCACACCTATGAGAGTGACAAAGTTTAACCTTGTGACCAAACTAAGCGATGTTCTAGTAATCCTGCACTACAATAGCTTCTCCTGAGGTCTGTGTCACACATCTGTGCATGTGTCATGGTCTTGACCCACCCCCTCTTTGTGGACTGTGGCTATGTCACACCTGTGTGAGTGATGACCAAGCTATGGGATGTTCTAGTAATGCTGTACACTACTTGGGCATACCACTGGTGCAGTAGACTTGCAGTAAATTATAGTTCATATGTTCTTCTTAATATTGCTTAGTTATCACCTTACATTAAGCGATAGACTGCATGACCTGGTGTTGAGCACTGCTTGAAGTACTGTTATCAGGATCAGAGGTATTTCATTATAATACATCCTTGTCAAGCAATGGTTTAGGATTGGCTTATGGCAGTAGCAAACAACTTTATGAAAGAATTCATGACAACTGTAGATAAAATGGCTACATGCTGTTCACAGGTGAAAAAAACCCTGCATTTGATGTATTGTATAATTATAATGCATTATTTAAAATTAGATGGTGCATGATTCTTCAAATTGGACTGTGATCTCGTTCAGTACTGAAGGTCAACCAGAGAGGATATTAGTATGATGGAAATACTGAACACCTGGCTTGATGCTTTGCTGGATAATATGTGTACCCAAAAGTACTGCATGCAAGGAATAAATAAATATAAATGCAAGCATGGAAATTGCTGTATCATATCATATACACATTTTGTGAGGCCTGCCACAAGCAATTAGCTGTTCAGGAGAAACATGTTTCATTTCCAGCATACTGATTTTGAATTGCAGTAGAGTTCAATTCAGTATTCCAGCCAGAAAAATAAAAATCAGAATCAAAGTTTCAAAGTTTCGTTATTTTTAAAATGTATTTTGTAGTAATTATAACATTACCAGGACTTACAACCTTGCACATTCAAGTTCCAAGGAAAGCCATCTTTATCTGTTATGTGCACTCCTGGTTAGTAATAATCAGCAAGTAGTGTTTTTTTTTTCATATCCACACATATAGGTGCACCACGGAAGAGACATTGCAGAGGGCCACTGTAAAAAAATAATTGTTTATTAAATGGCCATTGATCCAATTTAGTTCACAGATACATGTAATGTGAAAATCAGAAACGAGTGGATCCACTATGATGATTCAATGATAAGCATAATATCAGCTACTGATTTTAACTCCTCAAGAATAGTTGAGGTTGAAGTGTTGCAGTTACAGCAGTGTGACAATATAGCCTTCCAACTTTTAGGAGAATGTATGTCTTGCAATTTATACAACATCAATGACGAAGGTAAGGGGAAGATATGTCAGCTGGTATAGTTCTAACTAATAATACATCTGCAGTCATTTCTTCAAAGACAGTTACTTGTTCAACCCCCCAATGGAATACTTGTGAGTTAAAATTCATGGAACGAGAAATTGCTCTTTCCCGTACACAAACCAAATCATTGGAGTCTACTGGTAAATTGAAGTTTGGTACCAAATTTGATTAGGAGATTATACCTGATGATGCAAATACTAGATAGTCTATCCACAAGCACAATTCGTTCAAAGCATTGATTCAATGCACTGCTCTGACGATGATGCAGTTAACTGAATTTGGTAAGTGATACATAATTAAATTTTATAATAAAAATCTAAAAATAAATAAAAATAATATGTGGATCATATTTCTATGTGCTATACATGTAGGCTGTATCTTTGCAATGAAATGCACCATAGAGCAAAGGTGTACCTCTGTGATTCTGGGTGGAAGTATGCTGATTCAAAGGTATTACCTTGCATGAGTTTTAATGTACTTTAATTAATAGACAATTGCTTGTTTTAACAATGCACATCTAGAACAGCAATTCACCAAGGCAGAGCAACTCACATGACTGCAGCGTTTTTGTATGACTTGTACGTTTTCCTTTAAAGTCATATGAATATATTACTTTACTACACATAACATTATATAGGCAGCACGATTGCAAGTTGAAAGTCAAGACTGCATATACACACAAGTAAGCACTAAGCACTGTAGCTAGGCATAATAAAAGCATATCCACAGAACATGATGAGTCGATTCAGGAAGCAAATGGCATGTGAATTATCCATTGGTGCACTGCATCCACTGAAGAAGGCAGATGATGCAATTCAAGGTTAAAAACATCCAGTCTTATAGTGTGCATTCATTTGTAATTGTCCACTTTTTCAGATGTGATGGAACATCATAGTGAAGATGATGATGTCATAGAAAGTGAAAGCACTAGTTCTTTGAATTCTGATACTGATTCAAATGACTTCCTGGTGCCTGAGTGTGAAAATCCTGGTCCTGACCCTGATGACCTTACTACTCTGAAGTGGGGAAGAGAACATTACATCAGATGTATCCCAGAAGAGAAAAGCAGACAGGTAAAACAAAAAAATGTATGCAACACATGTAACTTCAGCTCCATCACCATTACACATGAAGCCAATCACCATTTACCAGAACATTTATTAGACAAGTGGTGAAGAAGATGGAGGTACTGGTACATGTACTTGAAGCATGCATGCAGGAATTTTTAATGCATGTAAATAATACATTTACTTACAACCACTAATATTATAACTGGAAGGCATACGTTGCAATTTTCAAATGAAACCTCAAGTACCAAAGCATTGAGAAAAGAAAATCCATATTGGTCTCTAGAAAAATGCAGTGATATGGTGTGCTATATTATACACTTTTATGCTACACCTCACTTATATGTACTGTTAGGTATGCGAGATAGAGCTCTACCTTGTAGGTGCTCAGAATGATGTGGGGAAAAGGGCATCAATGACACTTTTCCAACTCAGTAAATTTATCATGTGGCCATGCAGAAGTAAGTCATAGTAATTTAAAATAAAGTGATTTCTCTTTCACTACGTAGATAATCGCAGCTGTTATTATGGATAGGTATGCGATGAGGCGAAAACGTGCTATTCGAACCAAACACTACCCAAGTAGTTTTTACATGTACACATGATTTGATTTACACAGTCATGTAATGTTCTGATGTCATAAATTACAAGTAATTAAACTATACTTACATATACATTTGAAAACACCTTTTTGGGGTTAATACCCTTTTTTATATTAAATTCTTGGGGTGAAAAATAGGGTCTGGTGTCCATTGGCAATGTCCTAGCGCGCATGCGCTAGCCATTACCAGTAAAACTGGTAATCCCAGCTCTAGCATTTCTTCGTTCCAGACCGTCGTCCTTGGATTTTCAATTTTTTTTTTTCACGAGTAAACCAAGTTTCTTGGTAATGGCTAGCGCGCTAGGACCTTGCCAATGGACACCAGGCCCTATTTTGCACCCCCGTAATTATAATACACAACTAGGGGCTGTGGAAGAGGTTAATGGTTATGCTGTTGTCAGGCGCCATGTCTGAGGGGGTGGGGCGGGAGGCACTTTTGGTTTGGTTGGACGAGCGCGCGCCGTATAATTTGATTATTGTGATGATTTGTGTGGAATGTGGTGCTGAGGAATGTGGTGCCAACTTCCATGCAGTCTGCCCTGACGTTGCTATTGTCTAAATCAGTTAGACACTGTGAGATCGTTGTGATTTAGGATATCTTCTGGCCCTTAGTAACGCTCTCGCAATGGCAATGACAGCCAGGCCCTCGGGTATTCTAGATCCCTCGGTTTCAGTGTCTAACTATTATTTAGACTATAGCATAATGGAATGAGACTCCAAACCATCGAACATTGGTGTTCACGCTTTCTACGCCCTATAATTAATTAGACTATAGCATAATGGAATCTCGCAATCTGATTGGTCGATAACAGGTATCTTATTAAGCGTAGAGACCTCGTTAGCTTAATCGCGTCCTCTAAATGCCAGCGGGCGGGTACCCGCCCTCTGGCACTTAGAATACCCGCCCTCTTGCACTTAGAATACCCGCCAATAAGATCCCGTTGCTACACAAAAACTGCGCTTGCGCAATGGATAATTGTAACGGCATTGGTTACTATAAACGTAAACATGCGCGTTGCTATAGTCTAAATCAGTTAGATACTGTCACCTTTGGGATCTACGTGATTTGGAATACCCTCGGGACGCTACAGCCCAGGGCCCTCGGGTATTCTAGATCCCTCGGTTCGAGTATCTAACTATTATGCACTACGTAATCATCGTGACGTAATTTGTGTTAAGTACGAGTCAAACAATGGCATGGGTGAGGCACCTCGTAAGCAAGAAGAAGAGGAGGTACATCGAAGACGGCTACGACCTGGATTTAACGTGTATCTTTTTGCTGCGATTAATAAGGTATCGCAAATCGGAAAAGAGTGGGGAAGAAGTAATTGTAGGTGTGTGGTCGACGTCGTTAGTTTGAATGAGTCCTTCGACGCGGGATGGACATGCTTGCGTGTAAATAGTGAGTGGGGGGAGGGGGGGGGGGTTAATGGTCGTAGTTGTTTGGTGAGGACGGGCTAGGCAGGACTTCTATTGCTAGTAATAGCCGCCAATTCGAGGCGATTCGGCTATGAATGTAATTACGACGATGAATAAAACATTTATTTGGAGGGATATGGAGAGGAAAGGGAGGGGGGGGGGGGGGGGGGGGGGGATGGGCGATCCAGATTTTGCATTATAAGGGGATCATTTTTGTCAGCTCCCAGACCAAATTTTTCTGGGCCAATATTATCGCCAATCGCGTTCAGTATCAGTTTAACTATAGAAAGGGAATTATTTGCTGCAGCGGCAACTACAAGGCACAAGGATGAGTAGCTTTACTTCGTCACGCTGCCAAATTCAAGTCCTCGAGAGAATTTACAAACGCTGGATCGAAAACCACGCCCACGGACCAATCCTACATAAGAACAGTCTAATGTAGCCGAAATGAGTAGATAAAATGCGCGGCCTATGCATAGAATTGACACGAGAACTTCATATTTAATATGTGATTTAAATACCACATTGTAAGTAAATCTAACCGTTCATAATGGCCCTCACACCATGCCGGCAGTGGCGAATTAGGAGTTGTGTCGTGCGTGTGTGTGTGTGTGTGTGTGTGTGTGTGTGTGTGTGTGTGTGTGTGTGTGTGTGTGTGTGTGTGTGTGTGTGTGTGTGTGTGTGTGTGTGTGTTTCATTACAACCCCCCCCTCCCCACGCCTGAATCCGCCACTGCGCATGGTGCATGTGAGCGCCATTCTTTTCCGGTCTGTCTCCTTAAAGAGCGATTGCCCTTTTCATTGTGTAAGGGTTTTAACGTAGTCTCGTACCCAGACCCTTATTCCCACAGCTGCGGATGGATTACATCACCGTAGCGGTGATGTAATCCATCCGCAGCTGTGGGAATAAGGGTCTGGGTACGAGGCTAGGTTTTAACGCGTGCTGCACGCGACGTAGTCTCGTACCCAGACCTGTTTACGTAAGCATAATGCTTACGTAAACAGGTCTGGGTACGAGACTACACGCGACGTGCTCATGTCCTGATCGGGAAGTGCGGTAACAATTAAACGCGAGTATTCCAACGCACTGCAGGCTTGCTCTGTAGGCAATACCTTTTATTTATTTTTTGTTGTTGAGGCGGACGCTTGCTCCCCCAGGGGCCCGGCTAGGTTTTGCAATTAGATTCAATAAGCCGGTATGGACGCGTAAAATAAGCTCATTATAAAACTAACATCTTAGGAGGCAGTTTATGCAAAACCTGTTACAGTAATGCAAATTCCCTTTTGGTGCTAGCTATCAAACAACCACTTACTAGATATGCGCAAAAAAAGCACATCGGTTCACAATACTCTAACAGTTGCGCATCTCGGTGCTTATTTCCCTGTCTAAACTTTGATGATTTGGTTGCCACTTTTCTCCAAATCCAGCCTTATAAACTCCCTGTTAAAAGGTAAGAAGTGAAATTTAAAGAGAGGTTAGTTAGCTATGAATAGTACAGGCTACCACACGCCCTAAATAGGCCTTACAATGAAACAAAATCACATACTGTTTCTAATGAATACCACATGTAGCTGTAAATTAGAAGACCTATGCCAGGTCTGTGGGTGCAAGGTAAACAAAGGGTCAAAAGCGGTGAGAAAGCAGGCGGTGGTATCTGCAAAGTTAGAACGCCACATATGTGAAATACAAGTGCACACGCTTCGGCTTCACCAAGGAATTGCTGTCTGCTTTCCACTTTGACATATCGAAAGACTGCCCTGAGATCCACCCACCAACGTTCTGCAGCAAGTACCAATTGGTGTTAAGGAGAAATGTTGCACCGAATGTTGCAGCACAAAATACCCATACAAGTGCTAACTGAAACCATATGATTGGGAGTGCAAGGTACCAGTGCATATAGCTGTCTACTTATGCTTGGATACATGGCCCAAACCCATACCATGTTCCTGCAGAAATTGTGGAGCACATATGGCTGTGTCACCACAACCAATATTAAAGAACTCCATACAAACACCATTAGCAGCCACGCAGGCTGGAGTGCTCTTTCTGTCTGGGTATGCTGCACTTGTAATCTTATACATGCACGTGTACACATTTGCTTGCTACAAAGATGCTATGTTTCATCTTCCACCTGCTGAAGAATCCATTGCTCAGATGGTTCACTGCACTAATGCATAACATCAGTACTCCCAGATGAATAGGTGTAAGCATACCATAGTGGAGTATACCATTAAAATATGCCATGCAGTCCATTTCCTTCTTTTACCAGTTCACAAAAGTACTTGTATTGGGTTGTAGCAACAATACGATGGACACATAAAACGTACGCTAGTTACTCCTACATATGTTCAAATATTTTATGGCCACAATTTATAGGAGTCTAAATTGATTTTTGTGATCAACACAAGACAACACACAGTTCTGCATGAATGAGAAACATATATTAATGCATGGTTGTGTGAGCATGCATATACATGTATGCACTTGGTGTTCAAAGGTTTAAAAACTAATTACCCTAAGTGCTTTGAGGATAGAATAAATCAAACCCAGGACAATGTAATGCCTCATGTGCATCAATTTGAGTGATCTTCTGAGGAAGCACTTTTCATGCACACCGCTCCTTGCTCATACCACTTTTCTAGTTGCCATAATAGTTTCATATCAAAAGGATACATAGATCTCTATGAGTCATTTAAAGGAATGCATCCACTTGTAATCAATTATCAGCAAATGATGGGGACCGGATGTTGGCAATCAACCCTTCAATCAACCCTGCAATCAACCCTGCTGTTCCTTTTATTGGGTTATTCCATTAAAATAGCATACAACCCCATGGAGTGGTACCACTAATGGTCTCAATATATATTGCTAAGCTCAGAGTCGAGTACACTACTGAATGGACAGACTTTTGTTTAAAGAATAATGGTTATGACAGTAAACAAATGTGTCCAGGTATGGAAGGAGGAATTGTGTCCTTGACTAGTGATGCTCAGATATTAAACCCAACATCGTTGCCATGGGATTTCCGGCCGAAAAGCTCGAAGGCGTGTTCAGAAACAACATGCAAGATGTCGTCAAGTGAGCATGTTTACAAGTGTGTTTGTTGAATGCAGTGTGTGTGTATGTGTGTATGGGCCTAACACCATGCAGTGCCTCTGTTAGTACAGCTTTGTATGCTATCATTGTATGTTTCATGTTGTGTGCATGTCTACTTCTCCTTCCCCATGTGTACAAAATGCACACACAAACATGCAAACGAACACGTACACACCATATATATGAGTTGTGTTGAGCAACAATAATTCAAGCAACTTGTAATGGACCAAGTAAATAAAAAACATCCTCTGCAAGTCAGTTGATGGCATATAGGATTGAAAGGCAATGGTGGTGTAAAGAGCAAGGTTTAGCTAAAATGGGAAAATGAAATAGGCTATATTTAGCTTGCATGATTATAGAATACACGTGCTACACATACTGTGTGTGGCTAAATGATCATTTTCCATTTTAGTCCATACATTTTATCCTCCCATTGCTTTCAATCCTAAATGCCATGAACTTTCTTGTAGAAAATGTTTTTGTATTTACTTGTTTAGAAATTTTTTGTTTATGATGTTTGTGTTAACATGTTGTGCTTTGTATGGTACCTTGCTGGCAATAGATATACACTAGTCTGGGGACCTGATGACCTGTGCACGTGTGTGAGCTGTTGTGTGAGTAAGAACACAAGATTGAATTGGTAGATCTATTCAGATTCAATGTTTGGTTTTGTGATTTTGGAATGCGAGAATACCCTTCAAACATCCATACAATAACTGCCTCAATAACTCATATATAATTTCATAAATTATTAAATGACTTTTTCATATAATGATAACTCTTATTGTTAACCACTCCATTTAACAATAAGGAGTCACTATGGTATGGTTGATGAACATAATTAGGTGATAATTTGACACAATGGACACGATACATGACATTGTGCATAAATGAACACATTATAATTGGCAATCTTAACTAGTAATTATTAAGGTAGTCGAAGTTACTGACTTGTCTCATCCTTGATCCTCTTCATCCTCTTCTTCCCCTCCTTCCTCCCTGTCTTTGCCTAGCCTGTAGTGTGGGCTCTGGGGGTCATATGGGTGGCATTTGCTCGTCAAGCACTCTGTGTATTAGTGAGTAATGTATGCATTCTTACTCACTGGGGCACTGGCAGATCTAGTAAAAACCAACCTGTTGAGCTAGCCATGGGATGGCCTTGCAAAGGCATCGTTTACTCATAAATACTTCATGTAAAATTTCGCTATCCCAAAAGTTTTTTTCAATATCATCCTTATACTACATTAGTGCATGAGAGTTTAGTGCGTACAGGTGTAGCTATTTGGCCCTCTCCCACTGGAAGAATGAGTTGCTTGCAGTCATTATTTACTCAAAAACATTAATTTTCACATTTGGTCAGATTCAGTTTTTACAATGCTACAAAAAATTAGCAGTAAATTATGCAATAAATCTGCACAGAGCACACCCACATGCTAAAAGTGAAGTGAAGCCATACAGTACAGTACATCAGATAAATGAACCTGTTCTGACCATAGATCTCACTAACTGTGGAGACCGAGTCAGAGATCCACGAAAGATGGGCTTGCAATGCTAGTCTAGTCATTGTAGTTAGGGTTTTACACATCCTGCATGCACAAACCACTAGTTAAATCTACTGCCGTAGATCATGCTAACATACATGTCCATTTGGATGAGAATTCTTCTTTATAGTTAGCGTATGTCTGGATGGGTCTGATGTAGCAAATTGGATGGCACCAGGTCTATCCAACATTCTCGCCTTTTAGATGCCAAAATGGTAGTTGAACTGTCCTCATACTTCAGCGTTTTAACAGCATGGTTCTTTACAAGGTACCGCTGATAACTGCATCACTTTTAGCAGATGAGCACGTGACATGGGTATGAGGTATTTTGTCTTAAAGCACTTGATTTGATGACATGGGACCAACGTGAAACCATTCATTTTTTATCATTTGATCTTGATTCTCGGTTGTCCCTCTAGACGTGAATCACATTTTTCTTAATGACATTCATTGCTTTTACATCAGTCCTGTATGGAACCATATCTCTGATACATGTATGCTCACCAATTGTAATAATGGTGTCGCACTCATTCTGCCACTTAAAGCTGAGCTCTGCTCAGATTGCTTGATTTCTCTATAGTGAAACTATTGACTGTGATGTGTGCCCTTGTGTACCATCAGTTTTGTTCACTGTGAAGTCCAAATTCATGGCTGCATGAGTTCATTACTTCCCACTTGTTGTGAAGAGTTACATAGAATGGTTGATGTCTACGCATACAACTACACATCCATGTGCTATTGTGTGTGTGAGCACTTTTGGTACGTGTAGGTGTATTTGTGGGAATGCAATCAGGGTTCAGCTGTGCATTTTAGATTTTGCAAGATTGTGTCTGTAAGGAAGGAGGCTGTTAGTTAGTCTGAACCTTGCACTTCATTGCTCAAACCCCACCCCATCATTACCAAAACCCCACCCTCCCACCCTCCCACCATCACATCTTTCACCTTCCTCTAAATATAGATGACTGGGAAGATTGACATTGCATTAATATGGCAGTCCCGACCCAATTCCACCCACGTCACAATTCCATTCCACGATCATAATTGCACTCCACCCATGTCACTAAGCCATTCCACCCGGCATTGAACACACTTTTCAAATCATATGTACAATGCTTGTGCCCAGGGGGTTGCCCCTCAGTGGATATGAAGAGTGCCTGTTGGTTGTTATGCTGGTCCCATAAAGCAGTTTGCTTCTCAATCCATTCTTCCCTTGGTTCATGTTTTCTTCTTTCTTCTCTGCAGGTTTTTTGACGCTAGACATGCAGACCACTATAAAGTGTACAATCTGTAAGTTTACACATCATGGAGTCATGTGCTTGTGTGTGTGTGTGTGTGTGTGTGTGTGTGTGTGTGTGTGTGTGTGTGTGAGTGTTTCCTTGTGTTGTGTGTTCCATGTGTGTGTGTATGTGAGTGCATTTGTTTTTTTTTTATGTGTTTATGCAGTGTGTGTGTGCATGCGTGTACATTTGTGTACAGTATGTGCTTTGTTGTTATTGCTAAGTGTGTATGTACTTTCAGTGTTGTTTTTCTTGTTCTATTGTAGTTGTTCTGGAAAATCATATGACCCAGGAAACTTTCATCAAAGAGGTTTGTAGTATTTGCAGCCACAATAACTTGTGGAGCCCATGTATTAATAATGCTTAAATAATATTATTATATGCTATTAACCGATTATACGCAGAATTGTAATATTTTATCATTTTCCATGCATGGTATCAGAATACGTCCGTACTGCGTGGCGTTTATTTTATTTTATTTTATTTTATTTTCGTGTGTGGGATCTTGTGAGGTTTCGCTTTGCAGCAGTTGTGATCGACGCAACACTTTTGAGCCAGAGATGATCATTTGTATATATTGTCTCTGATTGAGCTATATATGTATATGTAGTTATGTATGTAGCTACTAGCTTTACGCTGAGTGGACTTAGTGTTGTGTGTGGGTGCATACATGGTTGTACGCTGAGTGGACTTAGGATATGTTAACGCTGAATGTACTTATATTGTTGATAGCCCGCGTGTATGTGCGCTGAGTCAGGTTCGAAGACCTTATCATGGGCTGCATCCCTCCCCTATATATATACATGAAGACTGTAAGATATAGCTATTTAACTTTGGCACAGACCATGTTGTATGGTAACAATCACTCGTTTACGGCCGTCTACACATCATTATCATAACTACTGGCAAATGTCGTGCTATACACGGCCAGGGCTTCGTATGCAAATTTGCGTCTTCCGCGTATAATCGGTTAACATGCAGGCTGCTGATTGCCTTGGGCTTGTGGATAAAGACTTACAGTAGTGTACTCTGCTGTATCTAAAAGTTTATCATGGTGGGGGAAACCCTGTGTTGATGCATCAGAATGGCCACATATGCTGTGTACATATTGAGTGCCATGGGTTCTAGGTAGCCTTGGTAACAGTTGCACAGAAGGGTGGTATCAGGTATCTGGCCCAGGACTCAACACTGGCACTGTGAGGCCTTGCCTCTAGTGTATTCCAGACCTCTCACATGCACACCCTTACTATATACACAACCCGACTTTCCACTGTCCCCACGGGTGTTGCATAAAACAACAACTGTTGATTAGTGCCATATAACTGCTATTTTATGCTGAGGTATCCATACCTACCCCTTGAGCATTACCTATCTGCATGCTGAGGCTTGAGGTTGAGTTTGGCCCATAATGGGGGCCACAGTCAGGCATGTAGCAGCTGTGCCTCGTACCGCTGAGCCTATAGGGACCATGGGGTGACGCTGGTCACCATTGTATCGGCCTGTGTCCCAATCTAAGATGCTGGTCATGGTTTGGTGGCTGTCCCAGGGTAGAAGCCCAGAGGGTGACGTTGCCCATCATTGATGAAAATAGCATACATGTTGCTATGAATCGCTTGGCAGATGATAGATGAAGTTGCTGGCATGCCACAATGACCTCTTTATAAAGAGACATGAAAGTAAAGATAACAACAGCGTAATAAAATGATTAATGAATTTTAGTATGCCACACCAATTGGTTCCGTATTGGTCGCTCCAATGTCACAGCTTGGCAGATGCGTTGCAAGTAATAAAGCACACAGGCAACATGCTTTCAACTTATATGTGTCTTAGAAAACAAAAACTCTTTAGGTAACCATATGTTAGACAACATACTGCTTGCAACTCAAATGACTTCCAGTAAAATCTCAGAAAAATGTACAGATTACTGAAATGTTTACTCATATTCATTGAGTTGCACGCCTCATGTTTGTTTTTTTTTGGTGCATCTGTGCAAGCATTGTGTGTTGACGATAGAAATGAGTTTCCCATCATAGCATTTTTATTCGGTTTTTTGTGACAACATTGCAATGCTGCCACCTGAAGTCCAGGTGTGTGTGATGTGGCAGCATGGCATCCATTATCCACTGCACTACTAGGGCTCCCTCCCCTTGGCGATGTCGCGCACAGGGTCACAGAGTTCACCACCATGAGCATTTGACTCCAGGACTCACCTCATGAAACGTTACCTGGACCACTTCTAGTCTCTTGTTCCAATTTAGTGGTCTAAGACTGATTGGGCTGGCAAAGGAACCACTAGTTCAATCGGTCGCACTCAGGGAAAAAAACATGTCCTGTCTTCGCCATGCGAGCATGCATCAGCCAGCTGCAAGGCGTCCAAGAGAGCTGCGCCTTTTCACTTCTGGTCAGGACACCCACTCTCATCCTCTCATCCTCTCATCCAGAGCCCAGCGATCCATCCTGAGGAGATGGGGGATGCTACTCATCCCAGTATGCCACACGCAGCCTGCGGATTGGTGCAGCAAGGGTAGAGGCAGGGAAGGACTCCCTATGTCCATGCAGCAAGGGCAGAGGCAGGGAAGGACTCCCTATGTCCATGCAGCAAGGGTAGAGGCAGGGAAGGACTCCCTATGTCCATGCAGCAAGGGCAGAGGCAGGGAAGGACTCCCTATGTCCATGCAGCAAGGGTAGAGGCAGGGAATGACTCCCTATGTCCATGCAGCAAGGGCAGAGGCAGGGAAGGACTCCCTATGTCCATGCAGCAAGGATAGAGGCAGGGAAGGACTCCCTATGTCCATGCAGCAAGGGCAGAGGCAGGGAAGGACTCCCTATGTCCAGCACCCGGAGATTACAGCTTGGCCTTCACAATCGATGCCCTACAGCCTCTGTCACTTCCCACTAACACTGCAGCAATAGCCTCCACCCCTTGACCGTCATCCCATGTACACTGCATGCAGTTGTACCTCCCACGTGTAATGACCCCTTTTAAAGGAATACAAAAGACAAGAGTGCGTTGGGCATATTATGAGTGGTTCAAAACTCACCTGTTTCAGTAGAAGACACAATCAAAACTAACGCCACAGGGGATATTATCGTCTCTATTGCAACAGCCAACAGCTATATTTCCAATTCCCAATCATGTATAAACAGATCAAGTCAAACATCGGAAACCTGGAAAAATTAAAAAACATGGCGTACCAAAAGAGGGCATAGCCCATCCATTATCTTGAATTTATCTTGATTATAATGGTAGCAGTTAAGAAAAATTTTCATTCAGCTTATGATTACAATGATTTAATATGAAATTATTTTCCCATGAAAGTGCCCAATTAAACTAAAACCAATTGGGCAACACTCTTTGGGCTTCTACCCATGCAAGCTACTGACTGTAGCATACCTGAAACTAATTGGTGAATCAGTGCTACCTGGTTGGTACAGCACTCTTCATATAAGTTAGATACTGGAACCGAGGATCTACGTGATTTAGAATACCCGAGGGCCCTGGGCTGTAGCGTCCCGAGCGTAGCGAGGGCGCTACTAAGGGCCCGAGGGTTCTAAATCACGTAGATCACGAAGGTGACAGTAATTTAGACTGTAGCAACGCGCATGTTTACGTTTATACTTATATAGCAACCAATTGCTTTACGCGTTACAATTATCTATTCAGTGCGCAAGCGCAAGTTAGCTTAGCAACGTTAAAACGTATACGGCGTCTTCTAAGTGCCAGAGGGCGGCGGGTATTCTAAGTGCCAGAAGGCGGGTATTCTACGGTAGAATACCTGCCTTCTGGCACTTAGAATACCCGCCGCCCTCTGGCAAGGTTTCTACCGCATTTAGATACCCGCAATTGACCAATCATATTATGCGAATCACTTCCGCTATAGTCTAAATGACCTTATTGTGGTAGCGGCATGTCTCATTGCTCAAAAGGGTAGCCTGCTTTACCCTTGGTCCCACATTGAACCGGTAGCCCGTCTGGGCAAACCAGTTTATCAGCGGACATGTATCTATGGAGGAATATGGAAGCATGGCGCGTGGGTGGAATGCAGTTTGATACTCAGGTGTTCAGCATGTTGGAATGAAAGTGATAGGAGCATTCATTTGCATTTTTATTATCCTTTACTAATATCATGCTGCTTATTGGTAAGAAAATATAAAATTAACTGATTTGAAAGCAGTCTAGCAACCTATTTGTAGCCTCTTGGGTGTTTCATGTTTCTCTGTTGTGTGCAGTGTCAAACTACCCATTTGATGACCACAACGCACCACCTTTCGAGTTAATCAGACCGTTTTGCCAAGACATGGATCTTTGGCTAAAAGCAGATGAGAGAAACGTGGCTGTGGTACACTGTACTTCTGGAAAGGTAAAGAGGAGGTAGGAGTGGAAGGGAGGGTGAGCAGGAGAGAGGAGAAGAGAAGAGCAAGTCAGAAAATTAAATGTAGCATTCCTCCACACACGTACGTGCACACATTGGAAACCATGTAGATGGGGTATCTCCTAAAGAGAAAATGAGAATACACTGCGCGAGCTTGTAATAAGCTCTCACGTGTGGTGATATGTTTTGCATTTTCTCAGGGTCAAACAGGAGTCATGATTTGTGCGTACCTACTCCATGACCAAATGCTTGAAACCACGAAGGAGGCACTCAGGTTCTACGGTGAAGCCAGAACTCAAAATGCCAAGGTTAGTAGTGAGTGCCCTTGTGCAATGCATACCCATAAATTTTATTATCTCTCCTACCTCGCTTCTACCTCCCTTGTTCCCTGCCCTCCCTTTCTCCCTTGTATTGAAACCCCAGGGGGTTACCATCCCCAGCCAACGAAGATACGTACAGTACTATGGGCATCTGCTTAGGAATAGGCTCGAGTATTCACTAAAGACAATGACACTTATAGGCTTCAAGCTGGAGGGCATTCCCAACTTCTTCCAAGGAACATGCTGTGAGTTTTGCTGTCAATATCATCTGCAGTGTAAGATGTGAATGCGAAAATTGTCCTGCATTTTGCTATAGAATTAACCTGCAGTTTGTTATCGTAACATGCATGTACGGTGTATGTAGGCTACATGTATAGCTCTAAACGAGTGCTTGGGAATTGAGATAGTGGTACATTTAGTATTCACTATGTAACACACCATTCTATAGTCCCTCTTTTTTCCTTCTTTTGTCCTTCTTCTCTCCCCCTCTCTCTATTTTCCCTTCCCTTCCTCTATCCCCCTCTATCCTCCTCCCACCGGCTGATATCTGTGTAGGTCCTTTCTTCACTATATGTCTCTACAAGACAATGATTTTCACATCCAAAGTATTTGAGGTAATTATGAATCTACAGATTCCATTGTAATGCCCATTTGCTTTGAAAACACATACCGATTCATTGATGAGTATGGGTGACCTCGTCTTACCTCTCTCTGACTGTGCATGCCTATGGCTGCATTGTATTTTGCAGATTCGTAGGGGGGAGAGTTCTGCTGATCTGATGTTGCCCCAACCACTCCCGCTATGTGGGGACATTAAAGTCGAGTTCTTCCACCAAATGTTTGGAAAGGTGTGTGTTTATGTGTGTGTCTCTCTGTGTGTGTATTTACAATATGTACCTAGCTGGCGTAAGAGGTTTAGAGCAAAATATAATGCTTTTCAAAGGTTATAAATGTGACGTCATTTTTAGCAAATTGACTGTAGTACTGTATAAGGCAAATAGTATTGGTAATTGGTGAATAAAAAAATTATGGGGCAAAGATAAACTAAAATCAAGAAAGGGGCAAGATTGAATAGTTTTTATTTGTAATGCTAGTCGTTAATATTTAAGAACTTTATAAACAATACATACAACACAACATTACACAATAGTACAGCACAACTGCAATGCATATTACTATTTGGTATCTGTCTAGGGACCAGAATGTAGTGGCATTGATGTGACCAGTAACATGCCAAAGGTGGCTGCAGATATAGCAGCGTTGGTGATAGTATTTGATGTCTTGATCTCAGCTGCTATTATTGACAACAGTTGGTCAAATTATTTGCTATACAGTGTTGAGCAAAAGAACCCATCTAAGGTTTAAAAAATATTTTTGCGTGACACAAAGCAACATAATTATGGGAACGTTATTATTATAAACGTTTGAATTGCTATAACTTCAGAATGGTTAGTGCTATCAACTTCAAACTTTCAACACTTCATATTGCACCATTTCGCGATGTAAAAATTGTTTTTGGTGTCTTGGAATAGTACAGTGCCAATGTTGCAAGGTCTGATACCCCATCAGGTTCAAACACGCCACATCTTCATGTGGGAGCATTCATATTGCTTCTAAACCCATGAGTACATAGAAGGGTCATGTAGAGCCCTATTGATTTGTTCTGTTCCTTAATTTTACTTTATCCAATACGTGCTGTGCGAAGTTAATGCAAATTAACATTGCACTGTATGCAACCATGTTCCATTCTTCCAATCCACGATAACTTCTTTGTTCCGCCCATTCTCCATCGTAAATAAAGCTAGCCATTCGCCTCACGAAGACAGTAAGTTAATTAAAAGAAGACGAAGAGAACATCGCAATTCGCAAGATGATCTTACCAATTTAACGGATCCATGTGAATAGTTGCACTTCCCATGTCACTATCCCATAATCCAGCATTTGTTGATATGCTTACAGTGTCCAGGCTCTAAATGTCACCAATAGTATGATGAGAGTTGGTACATGTTTGCATGCTGTGTGACTTCCCTATCCAATAGGAAAAGATGTTCCACTTCTGGTTCAACACCTTTTTCGTTGACATGCACGTCTACCAACACGAGGCTGACGATTTGGCGTTGTGAGTGATGTGGTCACTAGTTAGCCACCACTCTGACTCCACTGTATTGTGTGGTTCATACATATCACAGAGCTCATGAAAAGTTGAAGAAGGGAGACAAGGATGGTCACAGAGAAAAGGATGCCTTGAAACGTGAGCAAATCTCCAAGTGCAGCGTTTGTGTGCTTATGTGCATGAATGTATGTATGTATATATGTGTTTACATGTGTGGTGTACAGTGTAGTACATGTGCATCTGTGTGTTGTGAGTGTATGTTTGTAAATATGGACATGTATCTGTGTATACATGCATGTTTGCATCGCTATGGGGACAGTGTATTGCAGTGCTGGAGTGCATTATACTGCAGTGAGGACAAAATAATAATTCAAATCAAAAATGATACCACATGATTAAAAAGCAGCTTTTGGTTGATTTTAAAATTAAATAACGAAGCAGTTAAAATACTAAATAGATAAAGACACTCATTGATATAAAGAGGCAGTTATATTTTCATGCCAGTTTCTGCCTTTGGTTAATAATTCTGGTTGATGATGGGACATGCTATGCAAGTTACATGTGCCAGGTGTACAGAACATACCTTGTGTCAAAGTGATGTGCATCTACACTGTGCTAGAATAGCCTATTTCATAATTATGTTCCAAAATCAGAGAAAGGAGCAGCAGGGTACTCAAAGACAGACTACAGTCCTGTCCTAAGGGCAGAGAAACCAGAGTTTCCGTTGGACTGCAAAGTCATTGTACTACCAAAAGATGAGCTGGATAAAGCTAATAAGGATAAGAGGCACATCCAACCTACCTTCCAGGTACAGTATAATGTCTTGCTACAATGGTTTTGGAGCACAGGTTTTTCAACATGTTGTGGTCTCATATATGTGCATGTGGGCCTGTGTGAGATAATGTACCTGTTTGATGTGTCCGTAAACACGTGCGGGGAGAGCATCTGTTGTGTAGTCACGTCCATGGATTGAGGGTGCAGAGAGGTGTGTGTATAAAGCAACAGATACATGTGATGTTTTTGACCATGATTTACTGTAGCATTCATGTTAAAGTTGCAGTGTTCACAATAAATCAAATTAGAATAAGTCTCCCATGAATGTGCCATGGAAAAATTATCACTGATCACTATCTGTATGGGCTGGCGCGTAGTTCCCAACCTACAAAATCGCAGAAGATAAGAATATCAGGGAGGGGCTGTCTTTATGTACAGTTTGACTGCATTTCTTATAAGCCATGACTTCACACACCCACTCATGCACACTATACAATACACTCAAACAAATACACACACACACACACATACACACACACACACACACACACACAGCTTCATGTTTTTCTATCAGAGGTTGATGACACTAGTCATGTGTTCTCATTTGGAGTGAAGACGGAGGACACAAGTGGTGACAATGACAATGACAATACTTCTAATCTGTCAGATACTGATCCAGAGGATGACGACTCAGAGCCCACGGTGGGGTGGGGGTTAAAGATTGTTGGCAGTATTATAGTAAAGTTGGTTCATACATGTATACTTCTGTACAGTACATGTACTTTATCTACTACGGTGTACGTGTATATTAGTGAAAAGTCTCCATGAAAAGCTCGAGCAAATAGGTTTTATTTGGCGCATTACACATGTGTGCACTGGATTGTACTTGTGTGAACCTCCCCCCGCCCACCTGTAGTTCCAAGATGAACCCTTACCATATGACTAGTTTAGGTTTCAAATATCAAATTTACATGTACCTAGTACAAGGATTTACGAGGGCAAGATGTTTGTCCAAAACAAGAGAAGGAATGATGATACCTGCACCAACATAAGGGTACATTGGTATATATACCTATATTGGAATCTGTGATAAAATGTATGATTGGATCCTTTATATTCCCCTTTATTAGGTGTGAACTGTCTGTGGTGTTCTTCCAGTGAAGATGTCAGTTTCTACGTGTTTTCAAGTATAGGTTCATGCACTTATTTTTGTTAGTATCACTCTGTTTTATGGTTTCTGAATTTTGTACTCTATTAGAAGTGTTCTTCTTCTGTAATTGTGTGTGGTCTGAGGCTTACATGCATATACATGTCTTGTATCTATTTTAGTTTTCCAGCCATGGTGGATTGTGAATATGGCATGTAAGCTAAAGTAACAGATTGAAACATAACTGTGAAAAAAAGGAGCGATTATGTGCATATCTTGTGTGAGAGATTCAAGTATTGAAGGCATTGGAAGCGCAATACATGAATGCACATCAATACCCATAGTGTAGATCAATGTTTGTGGCAAGTTATAAATGCTCAACCACACTTTGAAACTTGTGAGAATGGGTAGATTTGAGGCAACCAAGCCAGAACCTTTTCTTTTTCATTTTATGTTATGTTAATCGTTTGTTAGTTTGCCGAGCTTCGATTGCTCTAGGTAGTGGTGGCCAGGCCTGAGGGAGCCAGGAAGGAGGGGGGGGGGGGGGGGGTGGGGGGGGCACCAACCCACCTGTGGCCTTACAGCATGGGACGCCACGGAACCGTGTACTACCAGTGGTACCGCGCGAGTCAATGTATGTGGTCAGGTGGTCAGGATGGGACAACGTCAACATCTGCAGAGAAAATATACAAACGACAGGGCTCAAGGTTGACTTGAGTCAGACTACTCAGAATAATATAAGCTAGTTCAATGCTAAAATATTGCCAGAAACATCGTCAAAGCAATAGAACGTTCAAGAGCTTTGTTTTTGACACAACTCCAGAAATTACTTACAATGAACAAATCAGCAAATTGTCCACATAAATGTTGTGTTTCAGAGCCCTTCGAAAAGCAACCGGAACCACTGCTGAAAATACATTTGACATTATAACTCCATGCACCTTTCAGTCAAAAGATATATTCTTTATTAAGTTAGTATGCTTGTTTCTATCAATACAAAACAATTTTAGCTACCTTACACGTTCCTGTTATCTCTTCCGTGAAATTTTTGCGCGCACAGAACCACCGAGTCGCTATTTGCAGACTGTTAATATAGATTTTTTCAAAGCACAGACAATGATTGATAGTGTTTCATCTTCACTGGAGCTAATGCGAGACAATGCAGACGCTATCGTTGGATTTGATGGCAATATTGAGTGGAATAATACATGTGTGCGCCGCAAATCACAAAACGAATTTATTTAAACAATTCCTGAAACCGAGTCACTTGAACTGAGTAAACATTGCATCTTTTACGGTCGTATTTGCATGATACGAGTCTATTTTGCAATCCTTCAAAAGTCGTTTTGAAGATAGCAATCCATTATTCAAAGTTGTTTCTCCTATATATAATTATATTAACTTTACCATGCATGCTTCGGACATATTTGGATACTGATATCCCAATGCCACCTCAAACCTTTTTATGAGAAATATATAATCATGTAACTTAGATTCATTGTGGTGTACAGAAAAGTTATTCAACTTTGCTCAGGTGTATGCACAATTCAGACACTGACCAAGAAGAGGACAGTAACGAGATTGGAGACCTCACTGCAGAACGTAGTTTCTCTGCGTTGAATTCGAAGAGAGCGAAAACAATGTCATCAATGGTACTACAAGATAGGTTAGAGTGGCTGCTAATAATGGCAGTTGATAATAACTTATGATGTTTAATGAAAAGGTGATTGATCAATTTGCTCATAGTTCATCGACAGTGTATACACCTGTCCTCATAGGATTGGTCCGTTGTATATGCCAACTTGTCCCCATAGGATTAATCCTTTGTACACCACATAGTAACGCTAGATACATGCGACAAATATATGGCTATGCATGTTTCATCATAATATATGGCATAAGACTTTAAGCTCCTAATTAGTAGAGAAGTGTGAATAAAGCTTTCCAATTTAGCACAATCCTTGTTCAACTTCTCATCATTCTATTAACCTCATCCTCTTTGCTATGCGACTTATGTACCACTTGTAGTGACTTCAGTTTTTTTTAAAATATAAGTGTTCAGCTCACACAGAGTACATGAACGTGCCCTCATGCTTGTTCACACACCCTGATGCATGTGCATACGTTATGTAAATGGACATTACAATCCTTGAGCACAGCACTTGCATGTGTGTACACACATGCACACACACACACACACACACACACACACACACACACACACACACACACACAATCACACGCACACACGACACACAACACTTTTGCACTAGTACACATGTGGAAAATATTATAACACTTTCTAATAATGACCCAAAGACACCCTCGTGTTTGCTTTCAGTTCTATAAGGCTTCTTGGTTATTGAAGTAAGCGTTGCACAATTGATAGAGCCGTTGACAAACCTGACGGATTTGTTTTCACCATTTCACTGCACGTGCACTATTCATCCACCAGATTTATGTTGCCAGTAATAAGCATTCATATGAGGTCACCCTGAGAAAATAAATAATAAACTTAGCATTTTTCGAGATGAGCAATGCAAGATACAATTCTGCCATTTTAGTGGTATGGAGATTGATGGTCGGAAGGGGTGTGGTCATGGGGCTGGTAACCCATCTTTTTATATGCATGAGCAAAAACACTGCTTAAACACACAATCACTATTGAACTGAAGTTTTAAGAATTTGTTCATTATGACATCATTATGCCCGTACCCGTTCATTCCATGATTGTTGTTTTGCAAGGATAAAAAAAATAGTTGCATCCAGGTTAGTTGAAATATGAAAACATTGTATAAAAGTCCAATGATGCAACCTCATACCAGTGTACGACAATGTTGCGAAAGGCAGTGCCATTGCATCATATGCACCCAAAATTCTAAACAACGCACTATTTCGACCAAACGTCCATTAAGATGTTATTGCCTTGGAAAGTGGTTGATGCAAACGATCATAACAAAGAATCAAACATATATGCAAATGTAATTTTCTATCAAGCACTAATTGCTCCTAAAAGCTATCCTATATTATTGCATGCTTGTGGCAGCATGGCACGTTCTCTACTCTCCCAGCAAGCGTCGTACGAATGTCATCATTGGCAACTGTACGAGCTGCATTTGAACTTCCACACACTCAGGCAACTCCAGCTCAAGTAGGTCTCGCAGCAAAGGTCGTGGTCATAGCAGCCCTGGTAGAAACAGCAACCCCCACACAGCCACCACCAGCATTTACAGCCTGGTCCGCACATGCCCAGGCACTCGCGGCCCAGAGTACACTTGCCGCAGCACGTTTTGGAATTGTTGCAGTAGATGAAAGAAGCGGGGCACTTTTGCTGCGCAACCAATGAGCGCGATGGTGCGCTTGCATCGCGCTCAAAGCCCGTCACCTTGGCCAAGCGCATAGCCATAACGTACAAGCTCATCGCTGCAGGGTAGTCGCTCCCCAACACTCCCATGTCTCCTCCTAATTTCTCCGCAGCGCGGGTGAATAACACGCCCTCGACGCTTTGGTGTAGTTTTGTGAACGCTCGCTGCATCGTTGACAGAGAATGCTGCTTATTGTCGGCTGAAAAGAAACGCTCTGCGATTCCAACGGGTTCGTCAAGAACCTTCTCAATTGCGGAAACGCTTACTTCAGGAACCAAGAAGCCTTGGAGAACTGTAGTATCTTCATGACTTTCCACTCTATCATTGGTTTTGAGAAGGAAATCGTTTCCCATGAGCGATACGAGGATGTCTTTGTTGCGGGGACTGATAGCTCGATACAGCTGTTCTCCTTGGAGCGTGGTGATGAGAAGGAAGCGCGATTTCTCCTTCACCTCGCTCAGGAAATAAACCCCCGCGCTTTCGTCCTCACACCCCGTAGCGCGGTACTCTCCCTCCACTTTCCCGGGCTCCAGAGTTAAGACGCGAAGGTGTCCCTCTCGCTTCATTCCTTTGATAAGTCCCTCATCCGGAGCCTCCTTATGTTCAGCAGCGCAGTCGTACAACAGAATGAAAGTGAACACCCAAGCAACATGTACATGTAGGATGCGATTATTCATTTTCGTTTAAAATTATAAAAGTGGCTACATTGTCTCGTACCCAGACCCACACCCGCAGCTGCGGATGTATTACATCACCGCTATCCTTCCTCAAGTAGCAGTGTGGGTCTGGGTACGAGAAAGCATCCTGTATCAGTTGTATATATACTAGCCAAGTACATTGCGTACTAATAATAAGAGCAAGTACGCCCGGAAAAGGTTGGCCTGGGACAAAAATTGAGCCTCCGCTCATTCCCCTCAACCCCCCAAAATATAAAGTAGCTTGATATGAAAAATTAAATTAACAAACTGGCCCCCGGTGGGCACCGGACCAACACAGCAGCCCCCCCCCCCCCCCCCCCCCCCCCCCCCCCCCCCCAAAAAAAAAAACGCGTTTGCTTGATTTCCAATTGATTAATCACTTACATGTACGTTCTGATACAAAATGTTAACGTAAGTGATTAATCAACTGAATTGGAAACCAATTTGAGAATTGATTCGACGCGTATTTTTGTTGTGCAGTTTTATGAATAAATGGGTCACCCAGGACTAATCCTTCTTGCATGAAATATCCGGTCCGTGCAGTGCATGCGCATTTGTTCCCCCCATAAACACGTATTTGTGAACGAACCCCCTCCCCCCACCCCCCGGAATGAAGAATTTAGCAATTGATTATCTAAACGATAAAGACGAAGATCAAGGTGACAGCCTCTATCTAAGGCGCGTTGTTTATACAGCTTATATATTCCAATCCTATCTACATGTAACATAGCCTTAATGCCACACACACTGAACCCTAATGTTATAATGTGCGTCCTGGTGTCACAAAAACATCATCCGAGTCCAATCTGGGGACCAGACTAACAACTTCCAGACTATACCAAATTTGCAAAAAAGTGGGACCAACCCCTTTTCACGTTGGGACTCCGAAACAACCCCATTTGGTTCCTCTGGACCATATTGCGTGTGTGACGTAATTTTTATTGTTCATAGTTGAGAACGGCCAAACACAACGACTTTCGTATGTTTATGGTACAGGTGAGAGAGCCGGGCCCTTGTCAATAGGGTGTGGGTCGCTATATCTCAGTTGAATGACACCTGCATGCATGCACGCACATATAAAACACAGCCAGCTGATGGTTTGAGAGTTCTGTCCATTCTTATAGTGTCTTGCAATGCGTTATAGAGCACTCTCAGTTGAGAAATGTAAATCTCCCTTGATGAGCCTAGGTATCGCCGTTATTGGCTTGGGAGATGGCTTGACATAGGCATGTTCTCCTGGCCCAGCGGTAAGCATTTCTGTGCAAAATCAGGTCAGACTCGCTCTCATGAAATACCGCACGGTCTCAAGGGCTCTATGTCAAGTATGAAGGACCAGTTATATGGGAACTCAACATGCACAAAGAGTAGTTGTCAATAGGAATACGTGTACAGAGGATACGTGCAACAATACACAGAGAGTAGGTACATCAGATCAGTGGCCTTACAAACATGCACAACAGCAGTTTAATAAATGGAATAGAATGCATGTGCACGTCACAATGTTTGCGAGTGTGTGTACCATCAGTGCCAGACAGGGTTATTGTATGCCACACACATGTATAACCAATGTGCAAGCATAGTTTAGAGATGGATTGGAAGCGCATCACGTGAGCCATTAAGACTATGCACGCACTCCGTGATCGCGCGAATCACACTTTTCTAGAGGGCAAATCGAGGCAAAAGTCGTCAAAACGTGCCATACTGATTTTTAGTGGACATTTTTCATCGCCTATTTGAAAGGTAAGCGTTCTGTTAGGTATTGATCTTAAAATAGCCACGGTTTGTACAACGCGCGCTGCGTACCGATAATTTCACCACTCTCGCTTGCTTATGTACCTTTTGTGAGAAACGGGTGAATACACTGCCTCAAACAGCGCCGATTTATGTGATTTATATACAATTTTTTAATTTTTTCTCTCGTCTAGCACTTCATCCTTGTTCATCAACTCAGAGAATAGGAATAGAGGTATGAAGTAGAAGGGTAGGCATGTAACTCCTATTTAAACAAATGTATACAGGTACAGGTATACTATGGGCATAGATGAGCTCCACATACACTACCGCGTTTCCTTACTTTCTTAGGTGGATCAAAACATCTATCAACATCAGATACCAACTTCTCTGCAAACTCGTAGAAGACCTCCTTACTATTAGGCAATGAAAGCCACGTAAGAGTTTCCGAGCGTACTCAGCAGCGCTTCTCGACGATGGAGTCTGAATCTTAATGCCATCATCAGCTAACACATTTTCAACAGCATTTTTCAGAATTTCGTCGGGTTTTGTTATTGCCTCAGTATCTGAAGTATATCTGCTACACGCGAACATACAGCGCTCACAGCAGATCACGGAGTGTAGGTGATAATTCGTAATAATTAACCGTGCTTCCAATCCATCTCTAAACTATTTATGGTGCAAGTGTACTGTGTACTTGAGTGTATGAGAATATGCCATTACAATAATGTACAGGTCCATGTGTATAACAATGCAAGCGTGTGCACAAGTGTGAGCCAGCACGAGCGCATGCATGTTCATGCACTATGTGTGAGCTGTAAAGAAATAACAACCCGAAATCATTGCAATCGTAGCCGAGTGGGCGAGGCCGAGTAGCTAGCTTAGTTTAAGGCCAGAGAATGGGAAACAAAGAAGTTGTCGAAATTAATTGTGGAATGGGAGAAAGGCACGCGGTAGCATGCAATAATTGTGCGAATTGAGCTGGAAATGTGCATTAACTTTGCACAGCTGAATCTCCATAACGGATATAGTAAAAATTAACGAACAGAACACATCAATAGTGACAGGAACCCTTTACCTATACAACGATTTGAACGCTCCTACCTGAAGTTATCATGGGGTATCGAACCTCGTAACGTCAGCACTGTGCTTCTGCAAGACACCAAAGTATATACTTACACATAGAAATGGTGTAGTATGAATTTTTGAAAATAGGATATAGGTACTTCAAGATTCTTTTCAAATCGTGTTTTGTGCTGCAATTTTATTACTCTCTACAAGAGCAAAAAAAAATGCTGCAGAACGACACCTTATGCATCATATTTGGATTAGTATCTCAAAAGTTACAGCGTTCCAAACATTCATTTTGAGTGAACGGTACAGTATGCGCGATCGTAGAAAAAAATTGTGACGGTTTATGTTCTCTTTACTGCAGCCATTGAACCATTGAACGTTATCATGCCAGAACGTAACTACATGTAGGGTACACATATATATGCATATACATAAGACTAAATAACGATTTCACGTATGTACAGGTCATCAGTAACATAGTCAACTAAGAACTCATAAATGGTCATTGTAACGTCATCTCCGTCATCCTGATTTTCATCATGTTTCCAGTACGTAGCAGTACCTTTTGGCATGTTTGACCTTTCAGTTTCTTATAGTTTGAAACTTTCGCTTGAGAAGCTGCTTTGAAATCAAAATCTCCTTTAGTTTCAATTGTCTGTGTAAACATGCATCGTTCACAGTGGATTCTTAGCTTCCGTGAGATGGAACAATAAGAACTACTTGGTTTGTCAACTACTGGACACAACGAGGTAGAAGTATGAGGTGCTGAAAGGGTTTGAATTGGAAGGATAAATTGCTCATCTAACAGATTAATTATGACATCCCAATTCCGATCTACATGCATGCTTCTTCATTGTTTTTATTGTATCTGTGTAAGGCATCCATGTTGACAAATGCTCCAGCTTGCAGAGAAGTCACTTTTATGGCAGTGTCTGAAATGCTTTTATTTGTGTCAAGTTATTTGTATATAGGTACATCACCAATCCTTTTATTAGTACTGCATGCATGCAGCCTGTAGAATATTGCCAGCACTCATACCACTTCTAAATTTTTCAAGATGCTTGTTAAAATCATTAGCAGTCTTCATCCTAATATAAAAAATGACACATTTGTTTACAACGTCTACGTATATTTCGACATTTACTTTGTGACCGTAAAAGTAAGTCAGTATAAATGGCCTGGGGACTAGGCTTGAAATGAAAACCTTGTTAAAAAAGCACCTTGGGAATAGGTTGTAAATTACAGAATTGCAATCCCTAGTAGTGTTGCATTAGCCATGAAAGGAATCTTAACTAAAAAGTTGCGCCGCTCGAAGATTAAGGTACACTCTAATTAGAGTTATAATGTGCTCGATCATTCAATACATAAAACTATTTTCTGCTGTTTTAAAAGTTACAAAAACTAGTAAAAAAAACAGTGCTTGTTATACTAGGAGACTTTGTAAGTGATTTGGTTTTACACAGAGCGTATACCAAGTGCAAACACGTAGGCCATTTGATAACACCTTGGGAATCGTCTGAAGTCCATGAAAAAAGAAATGCAAGTAGATAATAACCTTTGGAATCTGTTTATCAGAACTCTATCCCCGCCGCTCAACACGTATAAAAGTTTTGCAAAATATGAAAGTCAACCATTATTTCAGCCCGCCAGAAATATTGAACAAGTGTTGTTTTCTGGGTTTTGACTGCACAAAGGCTTAGATAATTTAGTATCCTACCTGAAAAGCACAGCAGAGTCCTCAATTGCTACCAAACCAATACGAACTAGCCTTCGTTTCTATGTCCCGTACAATTTCAATCCATCACTTCCGTCACAATTTTTACTCGTTATTTCGGTTACCACTTTTTTCGGTACACGTACGTCAAATATTGAAGTACCTAAATAGGAAGCCAATAGCCTTAACCGTTCGGAAGTTATAGTGATTCAAAGGCGATGGAGAGAGAGAGAGAGAGAGAGAGAGAGAGAGAGAAGAGAGAGAGAGAGTGAGAGAGAGAGAGAAGAAGAAGAGAGAAGAGGAGAGAGAGAGAGAGAGGAGAAGAATAGGAGAGAGAGAGAGAAGAGCGAGAGAGCGAGAGAGAAGGGGAGAGAGAGGAGAGAGCATAGAGCTTAGATATGAGGAGATATATCTAGTGATAGAGATATCTTTTAGAGAGAGAGAAAGAGCGATAGATGTAGTAGTGAGGTGTAGCGATTGCTGATTACTAATGTGTGGGCGTAATTGTTAAATACCTAGTCTTTTAGCAGCCAGACTGTGTGTCCCTAATTCTAGAAGCATCGAGAAGCATCTTCGCACGTGATGGAGGAGCGCTATTAAAGCCTGTGACAACGAGGCAGAGGAGAGAGGGATTGGAACTGGCGAAGGAACTGACGAGCATGGTTGTATGCTGAATGTGTGTTCTTTTCGTGTGTATACCGCTGTGATTTGGCTGTTGACGAATCCCCTTCTACTTGGAAGTTCAGGCGCAGCGCGTGCGTAGGTCACAGTCTTAGTCGGTTACTACAATTGGCGACGAGGTAAACTAGTTTCTGTGGTAGATGACGTCTCTCCTGGGATCTGTAGGGGCATTTCAAGAAGGACAGGAGGACTGGACATGCTATTGCGAACGTCTGGAACAATTCTTTCAGGCTAACGGAATCGATGACGAAGGCAAACGCAGAGCTGTCCTCCTTAGCGTGTGCGGCGGTTCCGTGTACCAATTGATACGCAACTTGGTGGCGCCTGGGAAACCTGCAGACAAGTCCTTCTCTGAACTGGTAACACTTGTCCGCACTCATTTTCGTCCTTCCCCATCTGTTACAGTGCAACGCTACAATTTCAACTCTCGGTCGCAGAGGGACGGGGAGTCGGTATCGCAGTTCGTCGCTGAACTGCGTAAACTCTCAGAGCACTGCGACTTCGGGAACACGCTGGAGGACATGCTACGGGACCGTCTTGTATGTGGCATTCGGGACATCAGGGTACAGCGGAGGTTGTTAGCCGAACCAGGCCTCACCTTCACCAAGGCATTTGGATTGGCTCAGTCGGCTGAGTTGGCGGAAAAGAACGTTCAAGACCTCCAACAATCAGAAGGTAGCCCTGTTCATCCTGTACATAAGGTGGAGCCGGCAGGAAAGCCATGGTCAGGAAACTGTTCCCGTTGTGGCGGTAAGCATAAGGCGTCAGACTGCCGCTGTAAGTCTTTGGATTGTTACAAGTGTGGTAAACGAGGCCATTTGGCTCGAGTTTGTCGCAGCCATGGAGGGGGAGGCAGCAAAGGCACTCGCAGTGATGAACTTTCGGATGCGCGTAGTGGCAAGAAGCCCTTGGACACGGAGAAGACAGAGACATATGCCTTATACAACTTATCTTCTAGCAAGTCTCGAATGCCTCTGGTACAGTTGTTGACGGTAAATGGTACTCCTTTGCAGATGCAAGTGGATACTGGAGCGGTGGTCTCCCTTATTAGCGAGAGTACTTACATGCGTGTCTGGCCTCAGGTAAGACGTCCAGCTTTGGAGAAAAGTGGCATCTTGTTGCGCACTTACACGGGAGAAGGTATCAATGTCGTTGGAAAGATTTGCGTTGACGTGCAGCACGAGGGCCAGAATCATCGTTCCTTGGACTTGCTCGTCGTGCAGGGGCGTGGACCCTCGCTGATAGGACGGGACTGGCTGAGTAAGCTTAAAATAAATCTTTCTCTGTTTTATGTAGGTTCCAGTGAAGGAGTGGAACAATTGCTGGAAAGGCATGCAACATTGTTCGAAGGAAAGCTTGGATTGCTAGAGGGAATGCGGGTTAAGATTCATGTGGATAAGACGGTCAAACCACGCTTTTACAAACCACGGCCAGTTCCGTACGCACTGAGAGATAAAGTGGAGCAAGAACTGGAGCGCTTACAAAGAGATGGGGTCATTGAACCAGTGAGATTTTCAGAATGGGCCGCTCCTGTGGTGCCGGTGGTAAAGTCCGATGGGAGTTTACGGATATGTGGGGATTATAAACTTACTGTCAATAGTGCTGCAACTGTCGATTCGTATCCCCTTCCCCGAATAGATGACGTGCTGGCGTCCATGACGGGAGCTAAGGTGTTCTCTAAACTGGACTTGTCGCACGCTTACTTGCAGCTGCAGCTAGAGGAAGAGTCGAAAGAGTTTGTGACCATTTCCACGCACAAAGGCCTCTTTCGTTATAACAGGTTGCCATTTGGTATTGCAGCAGCCCCCGCTATTTTCCAGCGAACTATGGAAGGAATCTTGCAGGATATTCCTCACGTTCAGGTATACATAGATGATATATTGGTGGCAGACTCGTCAAGAGAAGAGCACATGAAAACTTTGGCGAAAGTCCTATCTCGTCTGCAGCAGGTTGGGGCAAAGTTAAAGAAGGAAAAATGCCAATTCATGATGCCCAGTGTGGAGTATTTGGGATTCCACATATCAGGGGAGGGAATCAGGCCCACCCAAGAAAAGCGGCAGGCTATTGTGAATGCACCTGCCCCTGGTGATGCCACGCAGCTTAAGTCATTCATTGGGCTTGTTAATTATTACTCAAAGTTTTTGCCTTCGCTTGCAGACACTTTGGCTCCTTTGTACAAGTTACTGGGGAAACACCAGCGTTGGCATTGGGGAAAGGAACAGGCTGATGCATTTCAGAAAGCAAAATCTCAGTTGTCTTCTGACGTTTTATTGGTGCACTTTGATCCTGGAAGGAAACTAGCCATTTCTTGTGATGCTTCTCCTTACGGCATTGGAGCGGTCTTATCACATGTTTACGAAGACGGCACAGACCGACCAATAGCCTATGCCTCTCGGTCCCTGGCTCCTGCTGAGAAAAACTACTCACAGATCGAAAAGGAAGGTTTGGCAGTGGTGTGGGGTGTGAAGAAATTTCATTTGTTTTTGTATGGCAGAGAGTTTATAATACTTTCGGATCACAAACCTTTGCAGTTCCTGTTTAATGAGCAGAAACCAATCCCAACCATGGCCTCAGGACGGATTCAGAGATGGGCATTGACACTAAGTGCATACAAGTATCACATGGAATACAGAGCTGGAAAGGACCAGGGCAACGTTGATGCACTTAGCAGACTACCAGTAGGAGAGGCTCCTTCGGAGGTTCCTATTCCAGGAGACACGGTCCTGATGCTCCAGATGCTGTCTGGTGGTGATTCCATAGTAACAGCCTCAGCTATCAGGAAGTGGACCAATACAGACCCACTGTTGTCTATGGTAAGACGCATGGTGCTGCAGGGATGGGAGTCTCAACTGGATGCAGAGTTTAAGCCATATTTGCAGCGGAGGTATGAACTTAGTGTTCAAAATGGGTGTGTCCTTTGGGGTTGTCGGGTGGTGGTACCTCCTCCGGGTAGGGCACCCATACTCAAATTGCTTCATGAGGGGCATCCTGGCATTTCAAGGATGAAAGCATTAGCTAGAAGTGTTGTATGGTGGCCTGGATTAGATGCAGAATTGGAGGTTGAAGTGAAGTCGTGTACAGCATGTCAGGATACTCGTAACACACCATCAAAGTCCCTGCTTCACCCTTGGGAGTGGCCCTCTAAACCTTGGGCTCGGTTGCATGTTGATTTCTTTGGTCCATTTTTGGGGAAAACTTTTTTTGTCATAGTGGATTCCCATTCCAAATGGGTGGAGGCAGCTGTTGTCTCTTCACCGTCCTCTCAGCAGGCTATGCGAATTCTCAGACACACGTTTGCTACTCACGGGCTACCAGACATTTTAGTGTCTGACAATGGGGCAGCATTTACAAGTGCAGAGTTTCAGCTCTTTGTCAAGGCTAATGGTTTTCGACATGTGAGAAGTGCACCGTACCATGCTGCTACTAATGGACTGGCAGAAAGAGCAGTGCAGTCTCTTAAAAATGCCCTCAAACGAATGACAGGGGATGTTGAGACTGGTCTGGCTCGATTCCTATTCCAGTATAGGCTGACTCCTCATTCAACTACGGGGCAATCGCCAGCAGAGCTGTTACTAGGGAGGAAACCCAAGTCTCATTTGGATTTCGTATTTCCATCATTGAAGAATCAAGTACAGCAGCAACAGGAGAGGCAAAAGGATGATCATGATCGCAAGGCGAGTCACCGTTCATTTGTGGTGGGTGAAAGGGTGTATTGCCTGAACCATAGGGGTGGATTACCTAAATGGTTGTCTGGAGTTATTAGATCAGTACAGGGGCCTGTGACAGTGGTAGTTAAGTTGGAAGATGGCAAAGAGAGTCGTTACCACATTGACCATGTTAGGAGTAGAAGTCATGATTCCACAGAGGATGGAAATGAGACGATGACATCGCAGGAGCAAGATGCAGAAGAGGTCGGGCCCCTGGATCCTAACATGCCTCCAGTTCCAGAGCAGCAGCAACCCCCACCACCACCCATGGCTGTTACTCCGGAGCCTCAGCGTCGGGTGGATCCTGATTACAGACCTGTACCTGATCCAGTGCCTGCACCTATTCCTCGACGGTCTACAAGACCTCACCATCCCCCAGAACGATTTGGCTGGTGAAGGAGGAGTGTAGCGATTGCTGATTACTAATGTGTGGGCGTAATTGTTAAATACCTAGTCTTTTAGCAGCCAGACTGTGTGTCCCTAATTCTAGAAGCATCGAGAAGCATCTTCGCACGTGATGGAGGAGCGCTATTAAAGCCTGTGACAACGAGGCAGAGGAGAGAGGGATTGGAACTGGCGAAGGAACTGACGAGCATGGTTGTATGCTGAATGTGTGTTCTTTTCGTGTGTATACCGCTGTGATTTGGCTGTTGACGAATCCCCTTCTACTTGGAAGTTCAGGCGCAGCGCGTGCGTAGGTCACAGTCTTAGTCGGTTACTACAGGAGGGAGGGAGAGAGAGAGGAGAGAGAGAGAGAGAGAGAGAGAGAGAGAGGAGGGGGGAAGTATGATATTTTACGACCGCCCATAAAGCAGAGTCCCAATACGTTGATTTGATTTTCAGCAGCATATAAACAGAACAAAGGCAATCAATGGTCCATGCACTTACAAATTGCCTTAGGTTATGGAATACAAACAATTTGCAAATGGATTTAAGATTAGCACTGATCACTAATTCATGAGTGAAAAACGTTTTGTGAAAACGTTCAATCGAAAAACATGATGAGGCAGAGATCTAGATGTATTGCTATAAACGACATTGACTAGAATTGGCCAATACAGTATCAATGGATACATTGAATCACCTCAATACATGCAAGATCTTCGAAGGGAATCCGATTCGATAATAGACAGTGTTGCTTGTATAGCCCAGCTTGCAGACTCCTTGTTTTTGCGTGGATTTATATTTTGTGGTCAGAGGCTTAATAGCTAATGAACCGCAGGTATACAAAACGACTGGCGTAGTGGGATCCCAGGACACAATACAAATGCGGTAGTTCTTGTATATAATGTTGCACTCCTCATTTTGCCATCATCGCAAAACATCGCAGAACGAAGATGAGGATTGAGACTCTTGTTGTGTTCGTCGTCGTACTTGGCATCGTGGCGGCTGCTGAAATAGGCACGTCCGACCGTAGTGCCAAATCAAAGGACCCCAGCCAGTCTGATTCAAGCACCGATTCGAATCCCGGACCGGATAAGAAGCGCGGTTTGCTGCGCGATTATTCCGGACACCACAAACATCATTACGGCGGCAAAGGGTACTACAAAGGTGGCAAATATGGATACTACTCCAAAAGTGGGTATGGATACTACCCCAAATATGGATACTACTCCAAAAGTGGGTACGGATACTACCCCAAATATGAATACTACTCGAAAAGTGGATACTACTCCAAAGGTGGGTACTCCAAAAGTGGGTACTCCAAAAGTGGTTATTCGGACAGCTACTACTGATCATACAGCGCAGATATTGTTAAAGTTAACCAAACGAACTATAAAGCTTTTTTGTTAGAACTAAATGCATTTGAATGAAGATTTGTGCACGTGTTATTGTATGATGATAATTATATTTTACGTAACCATCATCACGGTGGCAAAGTGTACTACAAAGGTGGCTACTATGGATACGGGTACTAGCCCAAATATGGATACTACCCCAAATGTGCGTACTCCGGATATGGATACTACTCCAAAAGTGGATACTCCAAAAGTGGTTAACCGGGCAGCTACTACTAATCATACATTATTGCTAAATTTAACCGAACAAGGGTAGTATAAAGCTATTTTGAACACAGATTTATGCACGTGTTTTGTTGCATGATAATTACATCAGTTGCGTTATTTCGTAGTCACCCAGTATATAGAGGGATTGGAAACGGCATCACGTGCGCCATACATTTCAATAAGCCAGGGCAGTTAAGGCCTGGGTTCTCAATAGAGACACATTTCCAGGCATATTAGTTGTGCTTTGTAATATTTGTGGCTTATTAATGCATAGTATTAATGTCCTCATTAAACTGGATACAATAATGCACGATGACGTCACGTTGAGATGGGCAATTAATCTTAACCGTATATTCAAATACGGAACTGAAGATGTGACAGTAGTGTCTTGAAAACCTTAGTATACATTGCACTTACTATTGACTACACAAGTCCCAGTAGAACCTTTCTGAATTTAGTGTTACCGGACGAAACTCAATAACGTTCAAAAGTTGGGGCATTTATGTCAATTTAATCAACTAATAGTTACAATAACTCGGCAACGAAGCAAATAATTGTCTGCTTGCGTACGCGTACGGGATAGATTCACAGTTCAAGTGATACAATGTAATCACATGCATTTATTGCTTCAGTGTGCCATCTGCACAATCGAGCACATCGCATAATTCATAAATACCAATGCACATACACTGGTATCACATTCATATTCATGTACCACTCTCCACACACTCATGCGTATTTACGCCACACGCATGCGTGAATACGGGCCGAGCGATCCTCGACCTCGCGGATGAGCGCGACTTGAGGCGGCGCTGGATCTGGTTGAAGCCGCGGATCATGTCACCGAGCTCGTCGCTGCGGTTTTCCGCGGCAGCTCGTCGACCTCGTCGCTGCCACAGTACTAACAGTATATGTACTTGTACCACGTGCACTGTTTGGTCCTTCTGAAATGTCAAAGCTTGTGAATTTGTCACCGCTTAATTATGTAATGTGACATAACATAGAGGTCCTAAAAGACTCATTGTGGATCATTGCTTTTCTTTGAGTATCGATACAGAGCTCAGTACTGTGCAAAGATTGGTTGGCCGTTGAAAAGGAATGGAAAGTAGTTTGAGTCAGTTTCAGAACGTTTGTATATAGAATGATATGGGACAGTTTCCGCGAAAATTGCCCCACGGTTAAAATGTTATAAAAATGCATCGCGTGTGAATCGCTATAACTTCCCAACGGATACCGCTATCGACTTCCTATTTTCAACACTTTATACTACACCATTTCACTATGAAATGTTGAAAATAGGAAGTCGATAGCGTTATCCGTTGGGAAGTTATAGCGATTCAAACGCGATGCATTTTTATAACATTTTAACCGTGGGGCAATTTTCGCGGAAACTGTCCCATATAGTTAAAGCAAGTCCCTAATCTTTCGTATCCAGGATAGAATATTATATTATAGTCTCTATTGGTAGCTAGTTGAATTAGTATGGTTTGCGAATGCCGACGATCTACTTGCACCGTAGTTTGCACATTTTGGATATCCTGAAAACATTATGTCATGCCCTAGCAACACGTTAGCAACCCTGACCCCTGTGAAACTCGAGGCTATGTATGAACATAGTTAGTCATGTTAGAAAAGGTTAACTCTGTCTAGATCTTCACTGGATGGTCCAAGCTTAAATCTTTTCTCCAAACCTTGGGTGTTGTTGTAGTCCAAGTTGTGCAATGGACCTGACTTAAGTTCCGATAGGCTTAGAGTTTAGCAATAAGCATAACTAATGTCATCACAATTTGGCAGTGCACACAAGTGCTCTACATGGGGTGAGCACTGAAGTAGGTCCACCATTATTGGTTAGTGAGCCAATAAGCACTTTGTGGAGCTATAATAATATATGGGGATTATGTGGGTTTTTAAACCTCATGGTTTCCTGATAGGAGGTGAATCTTTCTAATCCATTTACACTTACATGAATCTTTCACCACAAACTTGAATTGCAATCACTAGTCATGTACACATGGACAGGTGGACTTCTAGTCTTCTACACAGGTCGGAATACCCTAATCAACACTCATTATACAGAAAGACGATACTAAATATAGTAACTGGATGAAGAAATGAGCTCATTAAAAGAGTGAAAAGACACATAACAAGTATCATCAGGCAGCCAACACAACATGGTAGTGTTGCGAAAAAAAGACTTTATGAAGGCGAGAGAGCAGTACACGCCATCTCCATTTCTGCTCAAGAATCTTTGCAGTTGAGAACACATGTTCTGAAAGTGGTGTGGAGGCCGGGTATAGCAAGGCACTTCTGAGGTAGAGCAGCAACATGAGGATATGCATATTCATGTGCCACCCACCAAGCCAAGGGATCACCTGACAGGTGGTCAATCTCCGGCTCATTGAGATACCTATCAATAAACACACAAAGCAGTTGGAACAATTAAAAAAATACATTTGATTGTCCATTCCCAATATAAATACCTTTGCAATTCATTGCTTGGTTTGTCTTCAGCATTGAGACCTGGGCAAGGAGATGTACTGAAGAAGAACAGTGCCTTGTCCTGTTAAAACAGAGTCACCTGTGGTCACTTTGTACCAGGTGTTCCAGGATCATTGGGGTCTAAATGTACTACAGGTTCACTAGGAACAATCACTTCTGAGCCACTTACATATTTCGTTTCCACAATCAACTGGTCTATCCCTTTCTGCTGCTCATTAGATGGCAACCAGGTCAGAGATATGTGGCCAGGATGAGTTATAGAGCCCATCACATATAGTGGATGTGGTATATTCCATTGTCACTCCATATCTGCCAAGATGAACTCATGTTGACCACAACTGCAATATCTTGTTTGGGCCACACACAATTGTACAGGTTCCAGGAGTCAGGAGGGTGGGATAGATTAAGAACTGAAAAGAAAATCAGCACACATAAAAATTAGCTGAATACATTCATATATATGATATATAGCGAGAGACACAACCAAGTGTTGGATATTTCTCTCCTTGAAGGATGTCCGTCACAACAGCAAAAAGATTGCAGGAAAGAACACAGTAGCATTGTTCATCATTTGGGGAAATATCAACCCTTCCCGTATCAATTAAAAACAAAATCGGTGGCTTCCTTCAATTCTATGGCTCGTTGTAACATGCAAAAGTTCAAATTCTGACAAGTAACAACGTCCTTGATAACTGTTTTGGTCACACCCCAATGCAGATATTAATTATCTGACTCATGAACCATGCTTGTATCAGTTGACTGCATTTCAATTAGCTCTTCAGCACTTTCTTCTTCATCCATTTGCTGTTCTTGGGGCATCCCATGATCAACACTATAGTGGGCAATTCAACTGGTTGAAAGGAAAGAGTTTGCTTATCCCAGAGGGCTTTGAGCAATTCTGGAGAGCACTAATTGTGTTGACAATTTTGCGAAACAGTTGTGCCAACCCAACAGCAGGCTGGACACTAAGATAATTACTAAAAGAGGCTATTTCTTACGTCAATAGATTTTTTAACAAACAGCTGTAAGACGTGGCAAGCACACTGTATGTGCTCCTCAGTGACATTCTAACTCAGCATTACTCAACAGCTGTGACAAAATTCGAATCATTGTCTGTTCCTATATGGCAACCAATCTGTCAGCTAGGAAAAAATTCCTTCTGGCACACACACACACACACACACACACCCACCCACCCACCCCCCCCCCACACACACACACACACACAATGAATTCAAACAATACACACACACACTTGCCAACGCTGATCTTAACTCCTAAAACTGCGGACATTAGCTTCCAAGTTGGGGTGATCCAGTGACCAGTGATGGCTACATATGCATCACCAGTGTTCTTCATAGTAGCTGTATCAGTTGTAATGGCCACCAATGATGCCAGAGCAAGACTCTTCTACGAAGAGAACTTAGTAACTATTTATGGTACAAACTATTAACACAAAAGTGGGATGTAGCATGCCATATATCAACGTACCAACTAATTGACCTATAATTAATTCTCGCTACTTTGTGTCAACCATCTCAGTTAATTTAGTTCGATGTGTTAGTGCAAAGAAGTGTCAAGAAAACTTTTCGACAAATTGTCATAGAAATGGATTGTCCACTACACACATAGGCAGTAGACCCTAAACTATGGCATTGACCAACAAATCGTTTGTCTCCTTCAGATCAGCCTCTCTCACGTTAGGCAGCATCTCGGGTTGGCTACTAGGGGCTTTGAGATTTCCTCATGGTCAATACAGCGCAGCTCATATGTAGCCTTATCAAAAATTATCTTACATAACGCACAACTCTCCGTGTTGCCGCTGAATGTGTCTAGCCATGTTGGTCGTATTGCCACGTGAATGAGACACACATTTAAACAATGCTTGCATTTCGCGAGCGGTAATGAAGGCTGCCTTTCCAAACTAAAGTGCTTCCAGTCCCAGCTCTGTGCGTTCCTCGCCGTCGTACTAGTGATGGAGCTAGAAGTTAAATCCATTTATTAATAATTTGCACACGTAAATATTAATAAATGAGTTATCGACTAATTTTGTCAATATCTAACTACGTCGATTATCGATGCCTGCATGATGCCATACAGGATATAACCGACGATACAGTGATCGTTTCCGTATCGCGGCAACACAAGGGCTGTAGTATAAGATTGTGTTTCTGAAGAAATATTCGACTTTAATCAAAATACATTGTTATGAGCTCCAAGTACTAATAGCGGTTATACTGCATGTAAGATTCGATTCCAGATAAGAAAAATTTGACTCGTATCAGGAAAACATGAGGTCCATACATTGCTATGCGGAGTTATATATAAACTGATTTGTTCCACTCATTCAACCATTCCAATCTTTCGCCGTTAAAAATGGACGAAATCCCATGGTGTTGCATGAAAGAGTAACAGAACTGGTTAGCCAGCTGAATGAAAGACCAAACAAGGAGTAGAGATGAAGGCAAAATGATATGAACAAGAGCCAATGTTAGAATCAAATTTGGATTATTCACATTGATATGTACATGTGCCATTTGACATATGGAGAAATGAGCGGTCACCAAAGTTGTAGAAGTTATGTTTCTGAGATTCAATCACATGATTTCTGTTGTGCATATTAAGAAAGACTTAATACGATTTTTTTGTGTGAATTATCCGTGATCCGTTTTTATAGAATATTAATTATGTAGAGCAACAACCTGTATTTGATAATTGTTAACTACTCCAAAAGGATACTTCACTTGCGGCAACGGAATTTTGTTGCTCAGTATCCTCTGTCTTAGATTCTAAAAAGAAAATCACCCCTTTATATTGAAAGTTTTGGTTCCTGGAGGCAAAATAGTAAACAAGTACCACCAGCTATAAATCTTGACTCCTGGTGGAATTTTCACTTGCGGCAACAGATTCTGGTCCATTATACACCAGTGTGTTTTGCTGTGGTGGAAACATTTTAACCTGTCGGTTCCTGGAGATTTATATTATAATGGCTCATGATTCAATTATTATTATTAAAAATGGCGGAAATGCGCTACTCTTGTAACACCCTTGCTCGTTCCCCGGCCCCATTTGGAAAATTAAAGCATCACGTTAACGTTAATTGCATAATTTGACGCAATAACAATAACAGCTCATTTATATTTTCTGCAAGATATTTATAACTAACTCCTCAAGTAATTTTTTTATCATATACAAGGTCAGTTACTATAGTACGTATTACACTCTGTGTGTACCGATTACTCTTGCGTTTATGCATATGTGCCTATAAGAAGGCTTGTACATGCATACTACTCAACTGTCAATCCACCATTATTGTATGTGCGTACGTTGACAAATACACTTACACATCAAGACAAACGCAAGCTTTCGATCTGCCCTTTGTGACACGCACATACACACGCATGCAACACGCACATACATACCATGCACCCACACGTTGACAAGGCTTTTGGAGAAGGGCGTTCGGATATGGGAAGGCATGGTATTATGTGTATTAGGCCAAGCCTGGAAATAGGCATACATTGGGGCACACTGGCATACACACGTTGGGACATACGATTAGAGTGTGCGAGGGGGGAGAGGCCTGGGGAGGGAGACAAAGTTGTAGGCAAGCAGCTACATGTATGCATACATAGAGCCATGTGCATGTGTGTGTGGTAGAGGTATGAAGATCTTATACTTGTAGGCTTTTCTAAGAGTGACTGCATGCTGTACAGTGGAAGCTCAAACTGCTGAGGAAGCCAAACAAGACTGAGTCGTGTGACCGGAAGCCCGTAATAGATCTGCAGATGCAGTCAGCCGCAGTTAACAGAAATATCAACCAGTTTCAACGTTTGATGCGTGGCCATGGTGCAGAAAAAATGAGACACACTTACACGCCAGTCTGGCGTGTCACAGCCACGTTTATTTTGCAGAGGGTATGCTATGCCAGATTACTTACAAGTACGAGTACAGTTCAAGGTACCGGTACTAGTAGAAGCGGGCCAGGATTGAACGTGTGTTGGCTGATCAAAGACAGATTGAGGCGCGGCTATAAAGCTCAGTTGCCACCTCCGACTTAGAAGCATATCCGCAAATGGTTATTATGTCGAAGACCGATCTGAGATCGCGTGCTTACATTTTAGTAATAAAACTACTTCGTGATGTAAAGCACGACTTACTGCAGTACATAATGACCGCAACGACAGCAAGTACTAATTACTTTTTCTTTGACAATTTTTAGCACTGTTCCTTTCAGTGCACATGCCATACAATATATATCATTATGACTTTCCGATTTTTCTCTATCCACTAATGCAATCGGAAAATATTTTCAACTTAAAACGCATTGATGTCCTCTCGATGTATTGGAATTTCTGGATATGAATTATACAGATATATATGATGCTTGCTGTGCATAATGTTCACTATCCAAGTACGAAAAGTATTCATAAACAGTAACAATTAACGTACGTGTAAAGCATTTCAATCCAGTAAGATTGAATGGTAATTTATTGCTAAGTATTTCTTCAACGTTTTATGCCCCATTAATAAAATAAAAATTGTCAAATTAAGCAACACTTAATCTGGAGAGTTGGAAACTCAATTTGATAATTGGTACCTGTTTGGCGTAACCTGTCCCCCTAGGATAAGATACTTTGATATCAAGTGTCCCTTTCAGTAGTAAACGGTCTTCCTGGACACTTACTCAGGAGTAAAGTGTCCAAAGAAAGCTAACTCAGACAAGTCACTCTGAATAAAGTCTACGTCAGTAATTTGAATTTTGTCAAAATACACAATCTATACTGCGTGGAATTGGTAGAAGGGACGGAAAAGATATTGTATCTTAAGCAATTTTAATTACATTTTACTGTAAGGAGTGTAGTGAACTTGCATTAAAAAAATTATCTTCTCCAGGTAGACTAAAGATGGTTGTAGACAGTAAAGTGAAGGAATGAGATTTAGAGTAAATATATAAAGGAATCGCAAGGTTATATATTTTCGCGCGATGTATAAGCGACACCCGCGTTGTATCTCTCATCCGTTGGCGGTTAGACTTTCTAATATACAAAAACTAACTTCAATACCAAAGTATTGATGCCCTTTTGATCTTTCAATCAAGCACGCGAAGCCAAGAAGCCCACACGTGGAAAGCATGCATGGCTCCGGCGGACCACTACTCCAATTAACGAGGGACAATTGATCTATTTCAGAAAATCACAATTCCGTAACAATATGGCAAGAAAATTAAGCCCGTGAGTGCACTCTGTATTTCATTGGTCCATTCCATGCATATACAGACGTCATGTACACGGAGCATGCGATTTTTATGCCAGAAACGTTTTCCCGCGCCGTGGGATTGAACTTGTTCAGTATTAAAATTAATATATGTATCCATCATCATAGCGCTATAGCAAGTACATATGGGATCTTTTCCGCGAAATAGGACCTAGCGCATACATCATAAAATTTCCAGTATGCGCAGTTCAGTATGTCATCAGGACAGAACATCATTCATGAACAATACAGGTAATTATAAAAAGGATCAGCTTTGTAAGTTATTAATTCCATTATGCAGTTATGGTGCAGTTTGTCTTAAACATACCCCAGTGTGCAAGGCCTGGTTGTTCATCGCTAGTCAAATAAGTAGCGATACGCATATCAATGGTATCAATTAAAATGATGTCGGTATTGTGTTACCGATAAGTGCTAGTAACCACAAGTTACTGGTCAGCGCGTCAGATACTGTAGTTACATTGTTTCTTTCGCTTTAAAATATAAAGAGTGAATAGCACTCCAACTGGAGTGCTATATTATATAGCTTTTTGGAGTGCTTGTCACTGACTCCAAAAAGCAAATATAGCACTCCAGTTTTTTGCTTCGTTGGCAGGAACATTCTGATACCCGTAGTAAGAATAGCCTATAGTACAAGTGTGGGAAACAGAAATGTTTGGACACTGTATATATTCTATCCGGTTGCATACGTGACCCTATAGTTGGATATACTTATTCATCCTGCTTAAATTTCGTTACTTTCGACCTCAGAGTCTTTAAGTCTTTAAGTGGCTTGTCTTAACAAGCATACGGGGATCACTGTGAAGGCGACTTTAAGCGTACATGTACGTGTCTTTGTCTCACAATGTGTAACGGAATATTTGCACAGTCTAAATGCACGCGGAAAATCGTAGTTGACATGGCGAAATAAAAAAAACCATGCATACAAAATCAATTAGGTAAACCGCCGTCTAGATATGAAGAGTCAGAAGTGGCAAAACCTGATTCAAGATTCAGAAACCCTATGCATGCCAAGATAAAACAGAGTTTATTGTCATAAGTATAAAGCACTTCAATATGATCAACTCATACGAATTTAGCCATAGCTAATTCTGTTTTGCCGATACATTCGTCTAACTTTTTCTCAAGAGACACTACTTTTTTTCACATTTAGGGCAAGGCGACTACACTTATTTTACCACTTGTAAATCTTCAGAGTAGCTTTCTTACATGTACATGTATATAAACTTTGCGAAGAAGGTGACGACCTCATGCCCGATGCCCACCACTCGAGGATGTATGCATTACATTCAGTGAAAGCCTGTCTACTGTCGGTGTCTTCCAGAAGAACGATCTCATTGATCTCGCTGTTTGTTTAGTTCATCATACATCGTATATCTCGAACCGGCTCTCGGTATCTTTATTAATGCATGGGAATGTAATTTTTCGCACAGCGTGCATGGCTGTCAAGCGTAGATAAGAGGCCAAGAATTTTCGATTTTCCGTCACGGGGGGGGGGGGGGGGGGGGGGGGGGGGGGGGGGGGGGGGGGGGGGGGGGGGGGGGGGGGGGGGGGGGGGGGGGGGGGGGGGGGGGGGGGGGGGGGGGGGGGGGGGGGGGGGGGGGGGGGGGGGGGGGGGAGGCAGTACTCAATTCTCTGCCCTAGGACAGTGGTGGGTATCGGATAATAACTTTTTGCGGTGCGTCCAGGGACTTCTTCTCTGGAATTATATACATTCATCAACCGACAACGTGCACATTTATATGTAACAACTCCTTTGATTTGATGCCTTGATGCTTATCATCACATGTCTACAACAAACTAGGAAGGAAACGATTTGCTACACGTATTTACACAAGTCTCTAAACATGTGTCCATTAAATGGAATGCACATCAATCCATATCCAAAATCTTCATATGCGCACTTGTTCTGTTACTGATACGAATAACTGCCGCTGTATTCAGTGGAGCGAGATCCGTAGCTGTCCGAGTAACTTTTGGAGTGCTCGTATCCGGAGTAATCGCTGTGGCTGTTACCCATGGTGATGGCGATGGTTATGTCCTCCGTACTCGTCGCGGAGAACGCGCTTATTACCCGCTGTGTTGGAACCGCTGTTAGAATCACTGTTAGAAGTGTGGTCATCATTGCCGTTGGAATTGCTGTCAGAGTTGGACTTGCTGTTAGCTGATTTGGACTTGCTTTTAAAGTCGGACTTGCTTTTAAAGTCGGACTTGCTTTTAAAGTCGGACTTGCTTTTAGAGTCGGACTTGCTTTTAAAGTCGGACTTACTTTTAGAGTCGACATCGGAGTTGCTGTTAGCTATTGAGTTGGGATTGCTGTTCGAGTTGGACCTGCTTTTAGATTTGGACTTGCTGTCGCTCTCGGATTTGTCACCATGATCGGACCGGCCTATTTCAGCAGCGGCCACGATTCCAAGTATGACGACGAACACAACAAGAGTCTCAATCCTCATTTTCTACCTGTGGGGTTTGCGATGAATAAGAAGCTGTGAGTGAATCTTTATATACAAGTGCAGCCTTTGATGTCACACAGTGAGGTCGACCTGCGGTTACTTTTTGCGTCTTCAAGCATGTTGCTGGCATCAACAATCAGACAATCATCTATTGATAACTCACAGCCTGCACACCGCCCATGCATGCAAGTATTTATTTCGGTAGGTCTTAACGGTCTATAACATAAGGCTGTTCTGTGCGAGTACACCGACTTGACTCACTGTTGTTTCGTGTCCCGCTGAAGGTCATTTGAACGAACGCTCTCATTGATGTTGAAATATCCCCTCCGAAATGTATCTGTAACGCGCGCGAGGCATGGATTTGCGCAATCCAGCTGGATCGGCGGATTGTACCACAAACCAGGCATTGACCGCGCAATCCTGGATTGCTCGTGCGCAATGCATTGATCTGGACACTCATTGCCAGAAATTTCGGAGATCAACCTATAACTCCGGCTAGAAACGTAGTAAATAGATTCTGCATTCACTGGTGCAAGCGACTCATTTATCAAATGATAAGAACAACTAAGTTATTTAACAGTCTTTACGACAGCAAATTTTATTTTAATTTATAAGTACCTATGTCATCAGAAGGTTGAACACCTCCTTTTGAACAATGTTTATTTTCGTTCTGCTTATTCATTTTTACGCATGCACGTTGCACTGTTACCCAGCTCACTTTGCTATCCACAATTATACATCGACACTACGGTACGGCAGGTGGCCGGTGTCACGGAATAGATTATCCCCCAATAATTTTATCCCCCGGATAATGTATTCCGGAATAGATTATCCCCCGGATAAATAAATGTATTCCGGAATAGATTATCCCCCCACGATAAATAATTCCGGAATAGTTTTATCATCCCTTGGAATAGATTAACCCCCTTTAATAAAACGCTCAATCGTGTCCACCATAACGGATGGAAATAAAAGAATACAACGACATTGTTCGTTTCCTTGAGAGCAAAGACAGTAAGCAGCGAATTTGGCCTCGGGATGTGGTGGAGTCAAAAGATGGCAAAGGTGCTAAAAGGGCGTATCGATAGAAATGTGAGCTAAATAGTCTTCCATCCAAGGCAATCTATAAACCTATCTATGCAGAGGACCGGTGTCATAGTTTTCTGACTCCCGGTCATTGATCCCTAGGGATTATTGACGCCCAGCCATTGAACGCTAGCGATCAATGACTCCCCAAACATTATTACCTAGGTATCAATGACTCCCTTAGGTATAAATGGCTCCCCGGACCTCCTGGGAGTCAATGATACTAGATATTAATAACTCCCATAAATAATTAATAGAGCTTCATTAAATGTTTTCAAAGAAGAAAAAAAAAAAAGCATGATATAAAAATTGGGGGGCTATGCCAGGCATTTTGAACATGTGCTGCATTTCCGATTTACAGTGATGTCCTTTTTGTTTCTGATTTCCATACAACAGTAGTGATACCATCTCTGACACAGAGTGCACTGAACTTTTGTCATAATGATCAGGCATACGACAGATGCAATAAAGCTCGCGTTCGCTGGTTTGCAACGATGAATACAAACAGTTTTGACTGCTTGTGGTGAATGCTGTGGAAAACGTTGTAATGTGCCAGTGTTTAGACATTTTAAGGGGTGTGGTCTCGTATCACTTTCGATGAAAGATGTGGTGTGGAATCCGTGCCAAAAAAATCACTGGTTTACGCGGACCACCTGCTTTTCAACGGTCACCCACTTTTTCCGCAGGCCACATAGTTTTGGAAGGCCACATAGTTTTGTAAGGCCACATAGTTTTGGAAGGCCACATAGTGATTTATTTCTCTTTCTCTGCTGAATTGGATGTTTGTTGTAGAATTAGAAAAATGCCGTCGTATTAACAATTAACCAGCAATAACGGGGTCTGGTGCGGGGCCTCGTGTGGTGCACCAGCATGCATGTATAGTGTTCAGAAACGTCACTACTCACTCCGCAACTACTATAATCAAGTCGAAAGTATTAATATGCCTTGTGTACTTATAAAATGACACAGCTTTGTAGCTTAGCCAGCTGTATTTTTCACACCCTATCTCAGCTGAGGGCGCTTCATTCCGCGGCATGCACCATGCGAGCGTTTTTTGAAAGGGAAAACTTAACAGGATAACATTTCTCTGGTATCACTGTATGACTTTTAATTCGTTAGAGCTGACACAGATGAATGCGCTTGAAAATATCGAGCAAATGGGGTCCTTTAATTTCTCTTGCATTATGCATAATTAATACAATTATCATAGTTACATGTATACTAACAAGCTCTGATTTAGTCTTCATGTCATGCACTGTACACTGCAGATTACCTAGCACAAGATAATACATACACTACATGAATAAAAATTGAAGTGCACTTAGAAAAGTGAATAACTAAATGAATAAATGGGTCAGTTTCCGAGAAAATGAAAAGTGGCTATATATATAAAGTTATTAAAATGCTTCACGTTTGAATCGCTAAAACTCCGTAAAGGTTTAAGCTATCAACTTCCTATTTCGAACACTTCTTGCCACACCACTTCTCTCTACGAAATTCGATTATGGTGGCTTACCCTTGCTCCTTGCCGACGTTACAAGGCACAGTACCCCGAAGGGTTCAAAATCCAGGTAGCTCCCTGCAGGAATGTCCAAATCACTTCAAAATCGATATGCACGTAAAGGAGTCCTGTCACTATTGATTTCTGCAGATTGTTGATTTTTACCTTATCCGTTATGGAGATACAGCAATGCAAAGTAAGTCCACGTTTCCCGCTCGAATCGCGCCTTTCTCAGTCCCACTCGGGAGAATGGAAGCGGTTCAAGGACTGAGAAAGGCGCGATTCGAGCGGGAAACGTGGACTTACTTTGCATTGCTGTATCTCCATAACGGAAGAGGTAAAAATCAACGATCTGCAGAAATCAATAGTGACAGGACTCCTTTACGTGCATATTGATTTTGAAGTGATTTGGACATTCCTGCAGGGAGCTACCTGGATTTTGAACCCCTCGGGGTACTGTGCCTTGTAACGTCGGCAAGGAGCAAGGGTAAGACACCAAAATATAGTTTCGTAGAGAGAAGTGGTGTGGCACGAAGTGTTTGAAATAGGAAGTTGATTGCTTAAACCGTTATGGAGTTTTAGCAATTCAAACGTGAAGCTTTTTATAACTTTTTATATATATAGCCACTTTTCATTTTCTCGGAAACTGACCCAAAAATAAATGATAAATTACTAATACTTATTAATGACACGGTAATTTAATAACAAAAAAAAAAAAAGATTAGCATAAACAATAATGATTTAGGGCTGAAGTTCAGGATGAGGCACTGGGCAACCCTGGACGCTGTCAACTGATACTGTGAAGGAGGCTCGGTGAAGAGCTGCTGCTTCAGAATATTTCTATTTTTTTCCTCAGTACATGTATCACGAGCAGTTATGATTCTACATAATTTTAATCGGCCAGTCATCAATGATGGGTCCTCATGCATCAAACCAATGAAATTACTGGAGAATAAAGTATTATAATATTAGCCCGGACTGGTTCAACAATCACTGTAGAAAGACCAATAAATGCATCTCTCAAACTTTGATAAGCATCGGGTCTCTCAGACCAAGGACAACTAAGATCAGGGCCATCGTTTAGGGCAGGTGTCAGGTGAAGCAAACTCCTTCTCATATCTGCTTCAGAATCTGTAAGTTGGCATCCAATGAGGCAATACCAGTTTTTTGTTTGTTTGAGCATTGTTTATGTTTTAGTGTTGTAAGTTATTTAATGTGCACAATCACTGATTACAATAAAACTGTAAAAAAAGAAATTTTTGAGTGTCCAGAAATCATTCTTGACCCACTAGGTCATATTGCAGCCTCTTACAAACATAGTGGGGATGTGGTTGCTTGGCACAACCATATACATGACATCTTTGTCGTCGTGCTCATTTTTCTGTGAGATTTAAAATGGGGTATGGTTTTATCCAGAGACCATATCAACTGTTGCCCTGCAGACCTTGTTCCGAGTTGGGACACATAAGCATGCCAGCAGCCTTTGATGTCACGGTTACCCCTGTCACCCTGAATGAGTCTAGTATCTGTGGGCTCTGCAGCCCACGCAGCTGAAATTAGGAAGCATGCAGCACTGACAGAAGGGCAGGACTGGGGGTGGACATGTGTTCCCATAACCGTAGAAACCTATGGCAACTAGTGGAAGAGGGATTTACTCCTGCCATGCATCTTTGCTATTCGTCAGCCAGTCTGTAAGCTTACCGAAACCAAAATAGTTACCGCTGAAATATATTGTATATTGCTGTTAGTCGGTAGTACAAAATACTCAGACATTACTGGCCCATGAATTGCTTGCGTGGTCCTTGAATTTTAGTGTTTAGTTATGGTAATCAAGTTATTTTTAATGCGATATATATTATTATTATAAGGACCCTCAAGTTGCCTGCTATTGCTGTGTCAGTGTGGTGATGTTTGCAAATTGGTACACTTGTGAGATCTACGACCTCTTTGTTAGTGGCTGAAGCTTTGAGAAATTATGATGATGATGATGTTCGCCATGCATTGCTTCACAGAGTACACCTCCGTAGACCATGCTTGGCAACAGGCCCTACTTGGCTTAAGTATAGTGGTGGCCTTGAATGGGCTTCGTTGCTTATCACACCACTCTTCAGCAGCATATATTGCTTCCCTCACAGCATCTGGAAGTAATCCCAACATTTTGTACGCTCTATACAACACTACAACTCCTTTGTTTAACTTGCTGAGCAGTTCAGTGGAAGCAGCTTTGCAGTCACAGGCCACCAAAATGATCTGACCAGCAGCCTGGAAACCATCAATGCAGGCTCCCCTTCCAATCTTTAGCTCTGCCTGACTAAGCACGAATTCTATCTGCCTCATCTCCCCCATGCTTCTTCATGGTTTCAGGTTGTTCCAGCACCTGGGCTCAATCTCCACCTTGACCCTGCTGAGTTTCACGCTGATATGCTACAACAGGCTTTGTGACATCTTTGTATATTGAGTCTTGCAGGGGAGCCTGTTTTGGTGCCCAATGCAAGTTGAAGCAGGGAGTGGTCTTGGGCATGATTAATGGTGTACACTACAAACTGATGTTCTGCATGGTCCCTGACTGGATGTTAGCTAGGCAAGCCAGCTGCATGCCTTTGTCATTACCATTACATCACAATGCTATGCAGCAATACTAAATGTACTGAACTTGGGGGTGGAAGCAGTGCTGCCGCGATATGGTCTGTAGCCGATATCGTGTATATCGCGATATCAGGGCCGGCGGAAGCTTATATAAAGTGGTAGGGCAGGCTATGAATAATTAATTAACCACAAAAATTCAATTACGCAATTACGGTACGGCGGCCATTGCGCATGCTAACGGTTATTTATAAATTTAATCAAAGCGAATTAATTAATGAAAATTATCTTAGTCGCGGGAAAAAGTGGTAGGGCAAATGCCCTACCTGCCCTATGGGCTGCGCCGGCCCTGGATATATCGCGATATGAGTGAAATATCGCGATATTATATCGCGATATAGTAAATGTATTCATCGATCAATTATTTCTTAATAATTCATTGCAGCGCTATTTGCTGCTGTTCAGTTATGGCTGCGACAAAAGAATCGACAGATAAACCGTCCTATCACGCTGTAGACCAAGGAGAATATCGTAGGCGTTGACCGCAAAATGTTTAGGAGTAATGCGTGGGAACATTTTGGGTGGCACAAAAAAGCAATCGGGTCGTCCTGGGTTGTTGCAACACGCGCTGTGCATGGGTGTCCAGAAAAGGCAACAATACATCCAATATATGGCATCACCTAAAATCCGTGCATGGTGTTACAGAAGACAGCAAAATTAAGTCTATGCATCAGTGTATTAATTATTGTGCACGTGAATAAACGAAACTCATTCAATAGACCTTCTGCAACTCGCGTCCTACGTAATTGTTTATTGCTTTATTGCGTCACGTCATCGCCGGAAGTAAACATTACATCATTCGTAGTGGATACAGAGAACAATGAGTAAGCGCCAAAGCGTTACTTTGTTTGTACCTTGCGAGAGAAAAAAAGTTCACACAGACAAGGGAATGACAATCAGCGAAGGTAGCAATTTCAGTTCCTGCTATCCAGTCGACAATACAGACAGAGGTACGGCTGAGGACACGGGTCATATCAAAGAGATTGATTGTAGTAGGACTGAGAAAAGTGTCGTTGTACAATCTGACAGCAGGAGTCATGCTCTATACGATGGCATTGCACAGGAAGTTCAATGTTGTACCAGTAATGAAGACAGCAGTAGTGACGAAGATACAGAGAGTGCTCCATATGATGGCACTGCTAATGACGAGACAACAGAGGAAGTTCAATGTTGTACCAGTAGTGAAGACAGCGCTAGTGACGAAGATACAGAGAGTGCTCCATATGATGGTACTGCTAATGACGAGACAACAGAGGAAGTTCAATGTTGTACCAGTAGTGAAGACAGCACTAGTGACGAAGATACAGAGAGTGCTCCATATGATGGTACTGCTAATGATGAGACAACAGAGGAAGTTCAATGTTGTAGCAGTAAGAAAGACAGCTGTAGTGACGAGGGTACAGAGAATCTTGTATGTGATGGCACAAACAATGAGGAAAATGAAGGTTGTAGTAAGAAAACATCATTCAAACTTTCTGCCTTTCAGAGGATCCTAATGTTTCTGATGAAAGTCCGGTTAAATCTGCATGATGAAGACTTGGCATATTGCTTTAATGTACAACTCTACTGTGTCTCGCAATTTTCACAGAGTTTTGGATGTAATGGATATAAAATTGAAACATTTAATTATTTGGCCAGAACGGTCTGTTCTTAAAAAGACAATGCCTACATGTTTTCGCCAGCATTTTTCAAACTGCAGTGTGATAATAGATTGCACTGAAATATTCATAGAAAGACCCACAAATTTATTAGCTCGAGCACAATGCTGGAGTAATTACAAACACCATTCAACAGTAAAATTTCTTATAGGAATAACCCCACAAGGAACCATTTCTTTTGTTTCGAAATGTGCTGGAGGACGGATGTCAGATAAAGAAATAGTTGAAAGATCAGCATTGATGAAATACTTGCTCCCAGGAGATTTAGTGATTGCTGACAGAGGGTTTACTGGTGATAGCATGAGTATTGCCGAAGTGAAGACACCCCCATTCACTAAAGGAAGAAAGCAGTTGGAAAAAATGGAGGTGAATTGGGGACGTGAACTATCTAGCATTAGAATTCATGTTGAACGTCTAATAGGCATATTGAAGCTAAAGTACATGATACTTAGAAGCACTCTACCTATAACATTTATTTCACACACTAGTAGTGAGCAGGCTAGTATAGATAAGCTGGTTCAAGTGTGTTGTGCATTAATAAACTTGTGTCCTTCAATTGTTCCTGCACAGTAGTTTTGCATCGCTATTTGGTGACTGTTATTTTTTTGTTTTCTTTTTGGAATTAATCTTTGGTGCACAAGATGGACAGAACCACCTTCCTTTGGGCGTGGAGTGTATTCGTAGGCACTTGAAGTGAAACCATTGTATGGAACACTCAGAATTATCACAGCAAACCATGTTGCCATGGCTTGGTCCTCCACAATAACACCATGTTGCATCTGGATCTTCACAATTTTGATCATGATACTGCGCTTCATCAGTGTCATTACCTTCAATATGAGACTTCAGTGTATGTGCTACTTCCACTACTCCTGATTTGTTGGCAACAGGTTGTCGTGTATGCCACTTGCCAATTAGTTCAGGAAGAATTCCATAAACAAAAAAGTGATTCACATTAGGCATTTGAGTCTCAAAAAATCCTTTATCAAGACTGATCCGCTCCATCAAAACTTCTTTCTCTGTCCACACCACAAAATCTGTATACTGTACATTGCAAACCTCCATCTGTGCTTGTACTTGGTAAAAGTATGCATGATCCCTACATAAAGTCCAGTTTTCTGCACCTTGAGCCTTTTCCATGCAGAAACCTGTCTTCTCCTGAGCTGTTAAGTTAGGTTTGACACATATGGGGCACTTGACTTCGAGCAAAACTTTCTCTGTACAGCAATCACACATAACAATTCCATCTGGGGAGGCACCAATGTATGGCTTTTCATAGGAGATATAAAAGCCGCTTTCTTGCACTCTTACATTCTTATGTGACACTTGTGCAATTTTAATGTATGCCTGAATGGCATCTTTTTCATGCGTGCAACCCCATCTAAATGAAGCAAAGAAATATGCAAATATGTATGTTTAAACACTGCTATTCCTTTATACCTGGTACTAGATGTGGAGAATTTGTATGCTTCAGGATAACAAATCTGTTTAATGAGGGTCTGAGAAGGCATACTCAAGTTTGTATTTGACGCAGCTTTAAACTTTGATGCAGTAATTCTTCCACTGCGATATTGGAACCATAGTTTGTTAGAACTCTGTCCTCTGGTTGCTTGTTCTAAATTTTCAATTTGTTGCACTGTAACCTAAGAATGATTGTATTTTAATTTCATATCTAACACAATGATTATCACCTGAAAGTCTTTTGCTGTATCTTCACAAACACTTTGAAGGGAAATATAATCTAAGCTTAGGTACTCAGCTTTATAAAGTTGCGACATTAAGAGAGGTAGGTCCAATGCCAGATGTCCTGGAGCAAATTGATCTGCATGTTCAGGAACAATTCTTAAGTTAAAATGTGTCTATCTCACTGTCTGTTGGTGGCTGTACAACGTGATGTGGTTTTAATTTGCATTGGGAAACCGTTTTTGCACAGTCAGTAGTAGAAGAGCTGAAATTGACGGTGACTCTTTCGGATGGTGCAACCTGTATGTGTGTAACTCAAAATTAAATTTGCAAAATCCATTACAACCATCACCTCCTTTATAGCTGGTAACCAAGAACATTTCTTTGATGTGCATGCATCTTCACCAAACTTCTTCTGAGATTCTGCTGCCCTGACCAAGCAGCATATAATGGCTGCTACATGAGAACAGGATTCTCCCAGACTGTATGATGATATCCCAAGCCATACATGTATTGCACTTCAATTTGAATAATGTAATGGAACTTACCCTGCCATACACGTGCAATGTGCACACAGAACAGTGCCATTGAGCTCCAGTACAACCCAAGGGAGAACAGGCGCTGCATTGATCTTTTGGGAATGCCTTACCTAATTTGACTCATAACAGTCAGTGAAGTATAATACATGCATGTATGTAACATACCTTTCCCATCACTATGCAACGATTGTTGGAATCATGTCTGAAGTAATGAATCTTCATCGCTAGAACCCATCCGTCTTTCACATAGCTATCACAACCAGTCATGGCCTTCCAGGCCTGCATGATTAGTAATGTCATTCTATTATACATACACTGAATAAGAGTAACTTAACTTCAATTCTTGTTGGGTATAAGGACTAGGAGTCGAAATAAGATATATAAACATATCGCTCCATGTAACCTGTGGAAGGATGTCTGGTTCTGTTACCCACGAGGCATCAGGAATTGAGTATGGGTCATTTGAGAATCCAAACGTCGTCAATTTAGACAAGTAGGGCTTTTTGGCTTCGGCAGAAAGGTCGCTGGCGTATTCCTCCATAGCGTATGCAATGATGTAATGTTTACTTCCGGCGATGACGTGACGCAATAAAGCAATAAACAATTACGTAGGACGCGAGTTGCAGAAGGTCTATTCACAACTCAAAACTTACACATGTAGCTTCGAGAAAAAGGAAGTTACGCGCACAGGCTGCACCACCACCAGCAGTACCACTAGTCCATGTTCAAGCACAGATAAAGGGTGTTCTGGTTCTGGACCATCTGGTAAAGGAGGATCCTGGACAGATACGTGACTCAGATGCAACCCACAGTTATGAAGGGAGAATAACTGGCCAGAGCTAACGAGCTTCTAGTCAAAGCCTTTACCGTAAACCTGCTGCCACCTGCTTCAATGGATAGCCAAGAGTTTAGAGACTTTCTTGACTTCATTTCCAATGGTGCTTATGTGACACCTCATAGGACAAAGACTACTGAACTGATCGATGTACAGTATGAAAACGTCTTGAGAAAGGTTTTTTTGGCTTACTCTTGTTTCTGTTTGTTTTACTTAGTTTTGTATCGTGTTGCTTATATGCATTTGCTTACTAGATCAAAGCAATGATGGCCAATGCTGTGTCAGTATCCATCACTACTGATGCTGCTTCAATGCATACAGGAGATTCTTATATTGCCGTCACAGCACACTGGCTTGATGCTCAGTGGAATATGATGTCATGTGTGCTTGATGTATCAATCAGCAATGGTAAGAAACACTGTTATAGCCAGTACCAGCTTATTATAATACATTCCTGTATACGAATATTTTCACATACGGCAGAAGAGATTTCGTCTATTGTTAAGGATATAGTTAACACAGAATTTATGCTAGAGAATCGCCTAGATGCAATTGCCACTGATCAAGGAGCAAATTGTGTTGCAGCAATAAGGCAGCTAATTGAAGAGGGTGTAACTGAAGAGCAAGTTAGATGCTCTTGCCACAAGCTACAACTTTCTATCAAAAATTCCTTAGAGGTATTACTAGCTGATATATCTTTCAGTATAGCTAGCTGCCTTAATGTGCTAATTCATGCACTTTGATTCACTTATAGGTGAAAAACTGCCCTTCAGCCTCATTGATTGAGTTATTCAGGACAATTTCATGCAACATCAAAAACAGCCCAATGCTATTGAATGCACTTAAAAAAAGTCAGCAAGGAACTTATTTAGCTTGTTTGCTTGACAAGCCACAGGATGATGGTGCTACTCAGTCTGAAGATGATTCTGATCACACCTAGATGCTACTCAGTCTGAAAATGCAGAGATTGATCGCACCTTGCATGTAGATGCTTCAGTGCTCCCACATAGACGCAGCCTTAAACTTATCAAGGACATCTGCACAAGATGGAACTTCACATTTTATATGTTACAAACGATGTGTATTGCTTCAGAAGCACATTACTCATGTATTGGCAGAGAGCAAATATGCTCATTTAGTCCCATCTCCTGAGCAATGGCTGGCTGCTGAAAAGTTGTGTGCCCTGTTGAAGCCATTTCAAATTGCAACAGATTTTCTGCAGGGAGAAAAGTATCCTACTTTAGGATGTGTTTCTCGATATATTACAACGCTTGTGGGTGGACTGCAAGGTACAATGCCACCAGTGCACTGGCAGTTAGGGACCCGTTGGAACAACCTTCCAAAAATTGTACTTGTGGCAAGAGCATCTAAGTTAGTCAGGTGCTTTATACTGCAGGACATGCTGCAACGTTGGGATTCAGCTGACCTCCTATTGGGAATGGGAGCTATAACTCATCCAGGACATAAAAGTTTGTCTTGGCTAAACTGCACTAATAGGCAAACCATTATTAGCCAATTGCAAACAGAAATGATGAACATTACAGAGGAGAATGAAGAAGATGAGGCTGATGAGCCTCCAGCAAAGAAAGCAGCAGTTACTCAACAAGAGGAGGAATTTGATATTCTGTTTGGACATAAAGATGAATGTCCTGGTGAAGTAATTCGTAGTACTCATGATCACATTGAAGACGAATTTCTGAGATATCTTAAGGAGGCTGAAAGTGATCCGATGGATTGGTGGAGAAAGCATGAATCCTACTTCCCTCAAGTTGCCAAACTGGCAAGGAAGTATCTAGCTATCCCTGCCTCGACTGCACCTTCAGAAAGGGTTTTCTCCACAGCAAAGAATATACTCCAGAAAAAACGATGGAGCCTCTTAGCAGAACGGCTGGGTAAATGCATATTCTTGAGGCATAATGCAAAGTGGTTTTAAATAGCACGTGATAGGATTTTGCCGTTTTGTACTCGTATGGTACTAATTGCATCTGCTAAATCTTCAAGTATTAAATTGGTATTTCATCTATCTCCGTGATTCTCCGTCTATTCCCGTGCACGTTTGTATCACGATATAGCCAAAAGAATATCGCGATGTATCGCGTATCGCGATATATAAAAAATATTGCGATATATCGCGGCAGCCCTGGGTACAGGGTTAAATAATTTAACAGGCATTTATTAGAAAAGGGAGTGGAGGGCAGCGGAGGGGGGGAGGGGGCGTCATTGAGTCCCAAGGTGAGGGGGAAGGGGTGTTTTGTTTAATGTTGCACATATTTTGTCAACACTTAGATCAAAATCAAATACTCCCAATTTTCCCAGCCTTTCACTATTCATGGTGGAATGAAGCCATGAATGTATCTGTCTTAGACAGGAAAATGCCCTGCAGCTTCTGCACTGCCAGTTGGAAGTATCACCATGACACAAAAAGTTCCGATACATTGGAGAGGATTAGATCACCATTCTGGCATAGTAGTTGTGGAATTTTTTTCTCTCCAGAAATTCCATTACAATGAACTTTCCATCTGGCAAGCTCATTCTCAACGTTGTCTTCGTCGGGTAGAAGATGTTTCTACTCTGATACCAAGATGTCATATGTTAAACTCCCTAAAAATGCAAAACTGTAGTGGACTGTTGACTATAAATACTCATCCTACACATACAATGGATGTGACATTCATGATTAGTGGGAAGAATATGTGCCAATCTCTGTGAATGTCAACTTTGGGTATTTATAAATCACTATACTTCCAGGCCAAAAAAAGAAAATGTGTCAAGCAGATGTGTTCATGTATTTAAAGACATTGATTGAAAGCCATTGGAGAGATCAAATCAAGCCTTTGCATCGATGAACAATGACTTCAATTTAATAGGAGATTACATGCCACATAGGATGGTTGTAAATTTATCCAAGTAATCTCTCCAAATTATTGGTGTTCATCGAATGTTGATGAAATGAAGAGGAGGTGTAAGCAAATTGTTAGTCAAAGCCAAATGTTTCATATTCAGGAAGATAACTTTAGTCATGTCAAGGTATATTGTGATAAAGCCATTTGAAGTACCGTTACATTTGCATAATTACATTCCAGGAAAAACTTGTTTCACAGAATGTGATGTTTGCACTGTGATCAAAGGTGAGAAGGAAAAATTCTTAGATGCTACAAGAATTACAGAGCTAAATCAATCGATGAAGGAACATATGAAGTTACAAATGTAAGTTTCTGTCTTTACAGAAAAGATATGAAACTTAAATCAGACATGCATATTATGTCTAAGTATGTGCAAATAACTACCGTTTCTACACTGGGATCAGAGAAATAGATACAATGCTATAAGAGAGAGTGCTGAGACAGACAACAATATCATGTCCATTATTATTGATGGGATGGACCAAAATACAACACAGCTCCCTCACACAAAAAGACTTACGTTATTTTTCAGGTAGGATATTCCATACATTCTGGCTACTATATTTATTAACCTGATTGCATTGCTGATGTAATTAGGTTGTACAATCACACTTCCAGACAGAGTCCTGCATGTCTCAGCCTATTTCAAAACATTTATGCATACAACTTGACAATACTGCTAGAGAAAATAAGAACCGTCACTTATATCATTGCTAGTAGAACTACATTTATTTGAAGAGGTAATTAGTTGCATTGCCTCTACTAGCCTTTAAAGTGCTATTTTTTTTTGTCCTCATAAATATGGAACTTGATGGTTGGGCACACACATGAAGACATTGCTGCTTTATTTGGAAACATCGGAAATGGTTAAAAGAGAACAATGCACTTATTGTTCCTGGTAAGTGGGATTAATAAATTCACACGTATAAATAATTGGTTTTATAGATTTGCTTTCTGGATGCAAAAAATTCAAATAAAATGCCCACAGAGGGAGTTAGTGTAGAAAAAAATGGCACATGTTAAATCGTGGTTGTTGCACAAACAGAGGAACTGCACAACCACTAAAATCCACACATATTTAGGTTCTACAGGAATATTGAGGGGCATGCAGAAATGAAGTACAAAGACTGGAATAATGAAATTTGGGAACCAAATGGGAACCAATCCGGTTTGAAGCTGCTAAAGGTGATGATACATTGTATAATTAAAGTTGCAGCATTTAATAGCATAACAGAAATAATAAATAAATTAAAACCGGATTGTTCACATTGATGGAATGTTTACCCTGTAGGTGATTCCAAGTGGTATTTCTCTTGTTGTTAATTCTAGTTCTGCAAAACTGGACATGGAAGCTCTTACTGCTTCTATACCAAAGTACAAGTGCCTTGAAGAAATGTATAAGGCATGGTGGTTATCGTTCCTTGAACAGTTGAATGGAAGCTTTAACGCTGAGTCTATAGAAGAGAAAGAACATGGACATTGTACGCATGGTTAAAGAGCATATATCTACTTCTGCCATCGAACATCACAAAATTTCAATCAATTAGTGATATTCCGGAAGAAGTCGAAGTAAAGTGTTAAAATAATATTTAATAAGGTATTTATAATCTTCTCTGAAGTGTAATATTTTTCGTTCTCTCTCCTTGATGCAGACCAGAGCTCTGTGCAAAATCAGATCGGAAGTAAGACTAGACCTCAATCAGCATCTAAATGACGGCTGTATAACTCCGTCGGAACTTCCTAATACTGAAGAGCAGTCAATGGAACAAGATCCCGTTCAGGATGCCCCACAAGATGCAATCAGGCAGTCTAGAGCATTAAATTATACCGAGAGATTCTTCCTCAGGTACTGTAGGTAGACCAGATGTTGTAGCTCACTACTGTGATTGTGACTCACAGCATCTATCCCACTTTGCAAGGTGAAATAATCTACTTCAATGCTCTCCGACATATATTTGACGGACAGAAGGCACGGTGTAGAGAACTCCAATAAAAGCGCATATGAACGCTCAATTGCGAGGGCATGGATTATTGAGCGTGGGCAAAAAAAATTCAGTATCCATCCGCCTGTCCATTATTTTCATGCATAAGTTAAAGATGTAAAAAATGCGTGGGAGTAGGCCCATCCCTCCTCCCGTGCCCCTCCCCCTTCTTGTAACCCTGTGGTAGCGATATAGGTCCCCCCTTTAAATGGGTCCCCCCTGCCCCATTTCCCTAGCGATTTGGGGCCGTTCGGCCCCTATTAGCGCTAGAGAATTGGGCCCCCTCCCCCCCGCAAGGCCCCATTCACTAGCGATTTGGTACCCCCTAGTGAAATAGGGCCCCCACATTAATATTGGTGCTAGTGTACTGATATGCATATTAGACACAAAAACTATTTGTCTTCCAAGCAAGCAAACATTTCCACCGTTTTGGTGCCCTTTCATGGGACTATAAGTTTCAGAAACTTTAACCCTCGGGAAAAAGCATCTAAAACTTTTAATCCATTAAAATAATAGGACGTTGCAAATAAAAGGACGTAGCAAAGAATAATGGACATTGCATTTAAGACAGAGTATAATCCATGAAACAAATCTTTGACACACACCTTCCATCATTGCAAAGAAGAAAATGACAAATAACACACCAAATAAAGTATGCTTAATTGATATTGACATGTCATTAAGCAATGTACCTGTATGATTCAAATCGTTTCAAAGTGTTTGCCTAAATTAGTTACATTCATTGCAATGGGTGTTATCTGTTCCTGCTTTATTAGCTGCATGCTTTTGCCATTTGTTCATCTTCCCACATGGTCCATAGGCATAGGTTGTTGTCTGAAGCAACGAGGTTGCAGCAATTATTTCTATTTCAGTAACCCATGTGCCCAGTGACTGTTCTATGTAACTATCCATTGTTTCACCTACATTAAGAAGGCAGGATTTATAGAGTTTTCAACTATGTACATGTAGGTTACAATCAGCAAGCGGATTTCGTGATGATATTCCTGTGAGTAAGGGTGTGTAACTGATTTTCAGGTTTTGTAGGTTAATCGATTATTCGCGATTACCTATTCGGTCGACTATGCATTTAGCAGAATAGCAGATTACTGATTTCAGACTTTCCTTTAGTCGAAATAACCGATTCTGTTTTTCTTAGTCGCGATTAATCGATATTCGTTTCTTTCATATGCAGAAAATCTGTCAGAAATCGATTACCTTTTTATACGCCCTTCGCTTATCCCAGATAGACGGCAATAGTTTACTAATTATAATGGCCGGTTTAAAATCAGTGTTGTCGTGATCAAAGGTAACCATGCAAACTAATCAACACTGCCCTTCTTTCAAAATACCGTCTCTGTGCATGTTTTCATACAAGCATGGGTGCACGCGCATGGCACAATAGCTCGATCAGAACGTTTTGGCGGTATATAGTAGATGTTCGCAAGCTCACGTTAGACCTTTCCATTCTCTGCAGTGTGTATTACATACATGTAACATAAGTGTTGATACAAGCAAATAAACACTAAACAGTTCATAAAGGCTACAATTTCCTCAACGAACGCGCTATGTAGTCCTCTGCACCAGCTAAGTGTTCTATTGGTTCCCAGGTGTCATCTTCAGGCCCGAATCCACCAAATACCCTTTTCCTGACGTTCGGCCTGAATATTGTACATGTCCTGGTTGGCAGCATTGTCGTATGCGTGAAGCGGCGTTCGCTGAATTACACCAGGTTTGCCATGTGGTTTCACAGGCATTTTTGGTTAGCTTCTTGCCACTTTTTCGAATTCTTCGGGGGCATGCTGTAGCAAGGGTGGCGGGCACGTGTGGTTTTAATAATTTAAAGTTGACATTATTCTAAGGCAAAAGGCCAATGACTATTTGTCAGTTGAGACATACAATAGTGCGTAATGCCTTTTTAAATTTCATTGTAGTAGAATTAATGAGATGTTATTTTCAATTGACTCGCATGGCTACAGCGATTTTGTTACTAATTTTAAATCATGTCGGCTAAACATCTACATGTACATTTTCCCTATAAACTAAAATGAATGGCATCCACAAAAAACTGGACTGATTTACGTGCCAATATTAAAATCGGAAAAACCTCAAAAACCTAGGGAATCGCTTGCAAATTAATAATGCATTAATCGCCAAATCGATTGTATGTTTCAAATAACCGATTTGCAAGTTGCTATAAACCTCAAAAATCGATTAGACTTTTTTCATAGTCGAAATAATCGATTTTAATTTAAAAAAAGGTTACACACCCTACCTGTAAGCCAGTAAGTGTGTTTGAATGAGCTCGAAAAAAGCAATTCTCATCACCAACAATTCTTGTTGTTGAAGATGGAGAGGGAGTTAGTGGAAAAAATGACGGTTTCCATGAATGTATGGCAGCCCCAGTAAACTGCAGTGGTATTTTTGCCATTCTCTTGATATGTCTGCTCATCTTTAACTCTGCCTATGGGTATATGATGAGATGACTCTGACACATTTTCATGAACATCCACCAGACTTTGAGTCATAGCATCTCTTGATATTGGTCTACTGTCCTTAGTTTCATTGGTTCCAATAATTCTCAGTGGTGATTTCATTGTCACATAAATGGGTTCAAATCACTAGCGTTTTGGGGCCGGGGGGGGGGGGGGGGGGGGGGGGGGGGGCATTTCGCTGGGGGGATTCATATCGCTCCTACAACCCCACCTCATCCAGCACCCTCTCCCCCTCCCCGAAATATTTGGATCAGCGCATGCCCTGCAGCACAACATGCTTATATTATCCAGTTATTAGAATCGCTATCGGAAGTTTCGTCATATAGGATTTGACCCTGACTATGAATTTCATTAAAAATACGTGTAACAAGACTCCCGACGATCGGATCGTTTAGCTTATTTTAGAAATCGATCTATAAGTAAAACTTGAGCAGTTTCGTTTTTATTTCATGTCGTAGAACGGTTGTAGAGAACAAAAGGGTACTGTCCATCCTCGTACCCAGTCCCGGAACAATAGGCGGGTCTCCTCCTTCTTGGCTATGCACAACTCGGGATAGGAACACTTTTAAATGATGTATTTTTCACCGAATTGGCTGGAAGAGGTCCTTTATGGATCAAATAGTTGATGTCATAATTGGTAAACAATCGACTATACGGCTTATGTAAGACGTATAATTAGATTTCTAAAAATGAATGCACGATATGTATTCATAGCGAACAACGGAAAAAACTCTTCGGTTATTCAATCGTCGTTTTGGTGTGAAATCTTTTTGTTAGTGAAGTTGTTTTCCTCAAAATGCCTTCACGTCAGAAAAAGAAACGAGCGAAACGATAGAGGACGAGGATATGTAAGAGAAGGAAGAGGGCGACGTGGAAGAGGCGGTGAAGGATGAGACCGTAATGCGAACTATTATTCGGACAATATATATGTATACTACTACTACTAATGTTATTAAATACCCATTATATTATGCAAAATGCGCTAATGATAATGGTCGGTCTACAGTGGAAATCGTGGTACTTATGACATTAAAATAGTTACGTTTTTATATCTTCGATTATGGCTGAGGGCGTTGGCTGTGTTGTTGACAGCGAGAACGGCTCTTTTCATAGCCAAATATATCACTCGGCGCCTACCGAGAAAGGCTACTCTCTGCATGGAAACCTCTTTGTGTAAGGAAATTTCCAAGGGGAGACCGCGAGCTGGGGAAAACGGTCCATACAGCGAGCCAGCAAGTTTATGCGAATGAGCATGACGAAGAGAAGGACTGCAGCTTCTATCGCGGAAAGTGCCACAAAAGAGTTAAAGTCTCTAGCCGAATTTATGCCCAATCTCTCGCGGGCCTTTTCTTGGAGATTTCTCTGCATAAAGAGGTTTCCATGCAGATATTGCTGCTTGAGTAGCCTTTCTCGGCAAGCGCTGAGTGATTTGGCTATGAAAAGAGCCGTTTTCGCTGTCAAAAACACAACCAACGCCGTCAGCCACAATCGGAAGATAACTTAAATAACGTAACTATTTATTGCTACGTTTTAAGCCAGATTTCTTTGAAGGCATTTGTTAGCGATACACTGCGCATTGGCACATGCAAGAAAGATCTCCTACGATAAAGTACTGATCGCACTAATCTCTTGTAAATTTCTGGGACATAGAAATCGCGCAAAGCGAAATGGCTGACCTAACACAAAACAGTATAAAATATGGCGTCTGTATCGAAACACCGTTTCCTTTTACCGGACAAAAAATCCAACTCGAGCAGACGATGGGGAAACGGCCACTCTTTATATATACCACGATTCGTAACAATTCATAACCGAACGAGAGAGAAATTCACCTAAAACGATAAATGGTAATTTGTTTACTATCCAAGATCGTAGTGAAATCAAAAAGACACGTGATGCGTAGTGTTTATGAATGCTACTTGGCAAACAATTATGTAACAAACGTTCGTGCGTTGTCAGATTTTTATTTCAGTGTATATCAATCAAAAAACATTCAAGTGAACCAAATTCACATCAAGAAAATTTTAGGATCAAGTACCACAATTTCCACTGTAAGTACAGCAAGGAAAGATTTCATGAATGAATAATCATAGATTGACCGTTCGCTGTTAAACGGTGTGTTAAACCAGTTTCACGGTTACAAAATTTGCGTACACGTTTTGTGTTTTTCCCTTGTAACTTAATATCCATAAGTGCTGCCCTGATATTAAAGGTATATTTGGTATCTAAAATCATGTATCTACGATATAAAGTGCACTAATTATATTCATAATTATATGTTACTAGAGCTCTGGCAGCGTGATGATAATAAGCTAGTTGTGTTGTTTGAATAACTTTTTTGCACATTATATGAAAACTTCATTGAAGGCTACCCTTGCCAGCATTACACAACTATACATAATACATTTGGCAGGTTATACATGCATAAATACATGACAATCACTGAATGTTGATACGATGTGTCTATAATGAGTATAGTGCCACACAATATGCCTCACTAAGCAGCTACTTCCCCTCTTTGAAGACAGTCCACTAATAGAAACTATCTGCCCGTGTTCAACATTGGAGCATATTGTACAAAAGTAACTTGCTAGAGAACTGCATACAGAACACCTCCTCAATGCTCGATGACCAGAATTTTTTGACACAGATTTCAGGTACTGTGGTAGTTCTTTTAATGGACAAAACTCATGAGGCAAGCCACCTGCTGCATTACTTAGATCAACATCAGAAGTATCAGAGGATGCAGACAGACTGCGAGTGTCAGTACTAGTCTTCAGTAATGCCTCTGCAATGTCCTCTGTAAAATCAGCATGCAACCATTTCCTGCCTTTTGGGTGGAAACTGTACCACATATGGTATGCATCTGTTTCAATTATCCCAAGCAATGTAGACAATACCCTGTGGTCCCATCGCTGTGTTCCCCATGCAGTTTCCAAGGACAGACCAGATTGCCTGGCATGGTTATGTACATCAATTATTTTGGCTGAATCAAAGTAGTGTTCTACTAGCTTGCGCCTCTTCATGTAATGAAAGTATACTTCTGTACCCTTCATGCTCTTCAGACTCAACCTCACGCCATTGCCTCTTACAATGTGGGTTGCCCTCTAGTGTTGTGTTGTGTGTGGAAATGAAGTGTTTCCTAGTTGAATCAATCCAGCCACAAGCAATGTATGAATGCCCATTGATTGTAGCAGTGAGAACATGATGGTCACCTGGCTCACTGTACTCAAGGTCATTAAAATACTTCATTGGGAACTTGGTAGTAGCAGTTTTGACTAAGCCAGTGAAATGTAGACCATACTTTCTACAGGCTTCAGCCGTTGTGATGCTGCAAAAGCTGAGTCAGCATTAATGACTCTACCAGAGCCATGCCCTGGTTCTGTGAGTCTCAAGACTTGAGCCGTACCTGCTTTTTTCCATTCCTGCATGTATTTCTGTGTCGCCATCTCTTCCTTCCCTTCTTGGATTTCAAGAGCAATGAATGATCTGAGTTTGAGAGCATGCTGCATCCTTCAGTTCGGCTCCAACTCCTTTTGGTTTTCTTTTAATCCTTGTCACATGCGGGATCCCATCTGAGCAGTAATTTCCATCCTTACCTCTCCAAGCACTTATGCTCTCATCCACACAGATGCTCCATGATGGGTAAAAAGTCTCCGCTCACTGCTTATTAAATCCATTGACTAGCCTACGTACTGGTGCCCATCTATCCTGAGTACTTTCAAACTCTTCTGGAGGGCAAAATCTTAAGTATCAAAGCAGTACTTCAAACCTTTGTTGTGAGATCCCGTAGTGACTTCCAAATCTGGGAGCAGGGAAAATTCCATCTTGAAGACTCCACAGGTCACGCCTTTTACCGGTGGTGCGTGTGAGGGTGTAGATGATACCTAGAACGCCATCAGAACTCTGCCTCATCCATTTTCTTTTTCTTAATTGGCATTGCAATTCCACTCCACATAAGTATGTCCGGCACCATTTGAGTTGGAAAGGACATCATAAATACTGAATAGGAATTCTTTCTGCAGCACAGCAGTCATCAACCCATAGAAGTTTTGCACTGAACCGTGGCAGGATCCTTACATCATCTGGTACACAGTCACAGATGTGCCACTCTACACCTTGGCACACAATTACATTCTCACTTCTTAGCTCTGAGTCAATGCCATCATTGTCTATCTCTGGTTGCCCATCGTTATCACCAGCATCGAATGCTTCCCACTCTCCTAGATGGTCTTCGCTGTCTTCAATCTCGTTCACTTCATCTCTAGCTTCAGCATTGGCAGTATCATCAGCAGAACTTGATGTAGCCACTAAGCCCCCATCATCCTTGTCAGATTCACTGTCAACAACTACTGTAAGAGCCTCTAGCGCTCAAATCTACACTTTGTTTAACCGATGAAAGCTGATCGCCATTTCGGCTTCTCCCGAAACCTACCTGTTCATTGTATGATGCCATAAGCTAGCTGTTCTTCCAGCCTGCACCATATCGTGCTTTTGCAGCTCTCTCACCAATAACAGCCTTGAGAGGCACAAACTTTGACTCCAACAGCGAGCCCTTTTGCCATGTTTAATTGAAATTTTAAAAAAACCCCCCCCCCCCCCCCCCATGGCGGCAACCGAAGTGGGTGTGGAGTGAATTGGTTTGTAGCGCCAACAAAACGCGAGCGATGCGCCTATAATGGTGTGGCGCTAAAACCTAACTAGGGCCGGACAACGGTGCTGTTTATAGAACCACAACTACCTTTATTACTGTGTAATAGACACGGGAAAAGTGTTAAACCAGTTTAACGTTTCGTTAAACCGGTTTAACACCGGACAATCTATGATTAAAACACGCATCCCGCCTTTAACTAAAACTTTAGTTCTGACATCGGATCGCTTAGCTTCGTTCATAGTTCTACACGTCTTAGCAAATTGTACGCACATGACGTCACACAACCCATTGTACATAGAAACAAAAATCAATGAAACAAGTAAATAAAAACATTCTCTAGGAGAAAATTGGTGGGATATAGGATTTGATGGCAATTGGTGGTGTAAAAAGCAAGGAAACAAGGTCTTATCAGAATGGAAAATGTAATAGTCCTATATTTAGCACAGAAACAACACATGCCCTAGAAATGTGCTAAATATAGGACAATTACATTTTCCCTTCTGATAAGACCTTGTTTCCTTGCTTTTTACACCACCTATTGCCATCAAATCCTATATCCCACCATCTTTCTCCTAGAGAATGTTTTTATTTACTTGTACTATATAGCATTGGACTGGCTGTGGCTCGCTGCTTTGGTGCCACAGTTGGACCGATACCTATTTCCGAAGCGGCCACGAATCCATGTATGATGACGAATGCAGCATGAGCTAATCCTCATTTCTTTCAGTGGTGTTTGCGATGATGGGCAGTGCAGCATTATATACAGAGCTGCAGCGCTAATTTAAACTACCGTTTGATGTTCCACAATGGGAGAGCAGACAGCATTTGATCTCGACCTGCATGCATGTGGTTAATCAATGCGTCTGCATAGCATGTATCAATAAGTGAGGTCAGAAATGTACATCTATACGATTCCCATACAATTCCCAATTCTATGCGATATACAATTTTACATTTGGGAAAGTCTCAATGGTCTATACATTACACTGTTCTGTTTGAATATATATAAAACTTTGTACTGATGTTGATGATATTAGTCTCTCTATATATGTATATTCATAACGCATGCACTTTGATCCGCAATTGATGATCTACATGTAAAAGGGTGATTGAATTGCTGCTCTGCTGCTCATACATGCCCACGTTTGTGTCGTTGTTCGTTGCATCTTTCCCGTTGGACGTGAATGCACAGATCGGTGGCTGTCTAAATCGCCTCACCCTTGGCCAACGATCGAACCAGATACTATATTTATCTTATTATCGGTGATGTCGTTCAATGCTAATATATGTACAGTAGCTGCTTGCTCCCATCTGATACCGCATGCAGATTTCAGTGGATCGTGGGTTACCCACCTCCCCTCCCCCCTCCCTTTCCAAGTCTCTATCCGGCCGGACCGAGTTTCGGCCCAAGTCTCATTATCTTGTACGCATCCGGGTTGATACTCGTGTGGCATGATACAGTACAATACGCAAGTTCACACGAATGAAGTATAAACACCCCATTTCATACATATATTAGCTCTTCGACAAACACGACGGGTGAAGTATCGTTGAATTAACGCGTTCAATACATAGAACACTTAAAGGTTCCACAAATGCGTACGTGATTAAGTAGTAATGTACTGTTTTAGTGTTGGCACATCTGTTGTGCGAAAAAACATCTAAGATCTAAGCTAGCACGAGTGAACAAAGACTACATGTATATACATGTAGACTTTAATTATAGCAGCGACATGTACTTATACGAAGAATGTGTGCCAGGTTTCAAATTAAATGCTGAAAATAGACGAATAGACGGCACTCAGAAGAGTGCTACATATAGAGATCGCCATAAGAGATCACATTATATTTGTTTGTGCAAAATTGCAACAAGCTGATGAAATTTTTTTTTAATAGAGCTATTAACTCCACCATGAGCATGATATCAAAATTTACATTAGCTACAACTGTTGAGAAATGAGAGGATCCATTTTATCGACCTGTTCCGAAACGATACCTAGGGACACTGAGCTTAACGAGTAACTGCCTTTTGAAGGAGACAGAATCAAACGTTATTGAAAAATCGACATACAGCACCAATCCAGATATGCCTGTTTGCAGAGCGTGTTCAATCCTAATGACATTCGAAGTAGCCAGGAGTTGAGAGGTACATGAAATTGATCGCTTAGAGACAAACCCACATTACACATAGATTATCTGTCCATATTACACGTAATCGACGTTTGAGACTTTGGTCTGTAGTTAGACAGATGCGACGAATTGCTTGCCTTTCATGAAGACAGGACACTCACGGGCACCTTTGCAGATGCATGTACATGTTATCTAGGAAGCTGCCACAACTGTGGAGTATATCGGTGGCAACAGCTCGTGGTCTTTCCGGTCCATCCACAGCACTGCGAACTGTCTGACTATACTAGAATCATTTGCAGCCCCATTGAGGGTCTCTCTCTGCCACTGGCGAACAACTCTTCTTCGATCAGTCTTCGTCACTCATTCATACAGTGTGACTATATACCCTGTCCCTGATCACGAAACGGAGAAGACACGCCGGAGCGCTGCGCAATCGTTAGTAGAGGTATAGTACTTTTCAAAGGAAATGGGGCACCAGATGCAACAGATGAGGACCAATGGATGACCCATGGGGGTGTGGGGGGGAGGGGGGAAGGGCCGCATTTGTGCCACGTGCACGAACTATATGTACATTGTGGCGTGATAGCATCCAAGAGTTCAAAAATCAGGAAGGAGACGACGTATATGTAAAATATAATGATTATCATACAATAACACGTGCATAAATCTTCATTCAAATGCATTTAGTTCTAACAAGGAAGCGTTATTTCGTTTGGTTAGCTTTAACAATATCTGCGCTTCATGTATGATCAGTAGTAGCTGTCCGAATAACCACTTTTGGAGTACCCACTTTTGGAGTACCCACCTTTGGAGTAGTACCCACTTTTCAAGTGGTATCCATATTTGGGGTAGTATCCGTACCCACTTTTCGAGTAGTATCCGTATTTGCCACCTTTGTAGTACCCTTTGCCGCCGTAATGATGTTTGTGGTGTCCTGAATAATCGCGCAGCAAACCACGCTTCTTATCCGGCCCGGGTTTGGAATCGGTGCTTAAATCAGACTGGCTGCGGTCCTTTGATTTGGCGCTACGGTCGAAAGTGCCTATTTCAGCAGCCGCCACGATGCCAAGTACGACGACGAACACAACAAGAGTCTCAATCCTCATCTTCGTTTGCAATGATGGCAAAGTGAGGAGTGCAACGTTATATACAAGAACTACCGCATTTGTATTGTGTCCTGGGATCCCACTACGCCAGTCGTTTTGATTTCCTACTGTATACCTGCGGTTCATTAGCTGTTAATTAAGTCTCTGACCACATATTATAAATCCACGCAAAAACAAGGAGTCTGCAAGCTGGGCTATACAAGCAACACTGTCTATTTTCAAATCGGATTCCCTTCGAAGATCTTGCATGTATTTAGGTGATTCAATGTATCCATTGATACTGTATTGGCCAATTCTGGTCAATGCCATTTATAGCAATACATGTAGATCTCTGCCTCATCATGTTTTTCGATTGAACTTTTTCACAGAACGTTTTTCAATCACGACTTAGTGATCAGTGCTGATCGTAAATCCTTTTGCAAATTGTCATAGCCTATAAGGCAGATTGTAAGTGCTTGCATATTGGTACACGACCATTGCTTGCCTTCAGAATGTTCTTGTATGTGTGCTTCTTTTTGTTCTGTTTATTTGTGTAATGCTGTTGAAAATCAAATCAAATCAAAATAAGAATTCTGCTTGATGGACAGTCGTAAAATTTCATACTCCTTCCCCTCTCTCTCTCACTATGATTCTCTCTCTCTCTCTATCTCTCACCCCCCCCCCTCTCTCTCCCCCTCTTTAACCCCCTAACCCTCCATACAACATTGCATTAAAAGTAAGGTGATAGTAGTGCATTTTATGGAAATTTAGATAGTGGCAGGAGCCAAAAATAGTTCACTATTGCTACATGTGCGTAATCATCTCACCGCTGGGATTAGAGAAATAGAACAAGCCCCCTTTAAATATAGCATAGTGTCAACACACACCCACCAAAAAATAGAACTAGTTGGAGTCATATATGGCGACTACAAATGAGACAAGTTTAATGTCAATAATGTGCACAAGCCAATGAATTTCTCTCTTTGCGTAGTTCCATTCCAAAAGTATGTATAATGCCTGCGTGTATGTTTCCACTTAATTATTGGTAAATCCATTTATAATGTTTGTCACACTTTTAGCATCATTATCTATGTGGTTATTTGCTCTCACCGTAGGAACATGTAAAATTGCTGTATTTTAATACCCTGGAGTGTTCGGTTTTAAAAATGCAAGCAATTGTTTTCGTGACCGCGGTCAGTTCAGTCAAGCATGTATTTAGCCCTGCACCGTTCTTCAGTGTTCATTCAAATTGTATCTACACGTTGTGTTTATAGAGTTGTACATTAAAATGATACATTTTGGCGCATAGCATAAATGGGGCATAAAATTAGTAGCATCCAAAGGTATGAAAATACAATTTTGTCCAAACGTTAGCTAGTCATGCACATTTTAAACTGAACATCATTCTGGGAAACGGTATTTTCTGCGATGGGACACCCTTTAAAATGGCTAGCAGCCATTTGAAGGGCTGTGCCATCGCAGGGAATACGTTTCCAAGGAAATTCAGGGAATAATTTACTTTTTTAAAATTGCATAGCAATTTTACTGTGCAAAGTCTAAGTTGACGGTTCCGTTGCATAACAATTTGTTTTCCTTGGTGAAGGGCATTTCCTCCTTGGCCAACATGTAGGCGGCGTCGAATAATTTGCCGACGCGATTCGACTCATCCACCGTTACAGACGCGAACGCTTTTCCGAGCGGAGTGGAAGTCAAGATAGAGTTGATCGTCCGGGTTGGTAGCTCCATATTTACAGCCTTGCCATGCATGTCGAACTTCTTGTGCTTTGCCACCATGTCTTTCTTTAGGGCACTTCCGACGAGCCCGTCGATGAAAGCAGGGGGCTGTAGTTCCTGATCGCTTTGAGGCGATCAAACATGCTTTGCACATTTGCACAAAGAGCACAAAAGATATGGGAGACTTTTCCTCCCGATTCATCCCATCGCAACCACTCACAACACTTTCTAATTCCTTCGGCCACTTTTGTACAGTGGTCAGATTTGCCAACATAGTGTAGATATCACGTGAGTCTGTACTATCACACTGATGAAATTATTTGCAAAGTCGCTACCGTACATACACTCTCTTCACGTGTCTGCAAGCGCGGGTAGATCGATACTGTGATAGCGTATTCGAAAACATTCAAACTTCGCATCGCAGTTTTCTACGACAAGTTGTTTCGCACCTTATAAAAACTGCATCGCAAAATGCGATGCGATACCGGTTAAATTATTCCCTGTCAGGAAGATGTTAGTGTGGGATCAGGACTCAAGCTAGTGATGGTCTCGTACACCGACCCACAGCTGCGGATCGATGCATCGCGTAGCGGTTATGTCATTAACGATGAAAGTAATGGAAGAGTTCAGGAAAGAGCTTGTTGGACATTTATTTGTGCATTACCAATGATGATGTAATTGTGTGACACGTGATTTTGAAATCGAGAACGAGGAACTGTGTCTCTCTCGCGCGTAATGTATCCGAGATAATCCGCTGCAGTAAGACCTCTAAGATTTGGGACGGCTAACCAGTGAATTTACTTACATGGTCCTTCGAGCCGGGAATTTAACTTCGAAGCCGTATTTGTTAGAGGAACGTTCGCGAGGAACTGACGCGAAAGAAGAGGGTGAGAGGCAGGCGGCCACAATGCTTCAGCCACTAGACTGGTAACGAAGGTGGAGGAAATAGTGGCGTCGGAAGGGCCAGGCCGATCCCTTTAAGCTGAGTCAACTTGGAATGAGTATCAAGGAGAAATTAGAAGATGTTAAGGTTTTGGACGCCGAGATCCTGAAGCTAGTAGGCGAGGAGGAGGAACTTGAAGGCGAGATCGCTGAGGGGACTTGTTCAAGGAAAAGTCTGATCGATAGGGCCTCCGGACGCGCGTCTCAGTCAAATACCGTAACTTCCGCAGCGCTACCGACCACAGCTGTGCCTACACTGGCTCGCGGTAGCAGAGCGAGACTACCGAAACTTACAATCAAGCTATTAGCGGTAAGCTAACGGAATGGACACCTTTTTGGGATTCATTTAATTCTATCATTCATACAAGTCCAGAGCTTACCAAGGTTGATAAGTTTAACTACTTAAGATCATTGATGGTTTAGAGGGGCTGACACTCACTGATGCCAATTATGATGAAGCCATAGAGATTTTGCAAAAAAACGGTTTGGCAATAAGCAGCTAATTGTTAATAAACATATGGAACAGCTTTTAGCTATTGAAGGGGTGAATTCTCAGCATGACACGAAGGGTCTGAGGCACTTGTATGACGTGGTTGAATCTAATGTGCGTAGTCTAAAGTCTCTAGGTGTTAATGCAGAATCCTACGGGTCTCTACTGTCACCTGTCTTGATGAACAAACTTCCATCGGAATTGAAGCTGATTGTTAGTCGGAAGTTTAAGGAGAGTGATGACTGGGATTTGCAGAGCTACTGAAGCTGATTGAAGAAGAGGTCCAAGCTCGGGAGCGAACATCTGCATGTGCAGCTTATGGGTCACGCCAAACCAAGGAGCTCCCTACTGGTGCTGCACTACTTGTTGACACACCCTCACCACATTGCTGCTTCTGTCAACAACAGCACCCATCGCAGAATTGTCAAACAGTCACAGGAGTTGAGTCCCGTCGTGAGTCACTACAAAGAACTGGTAGATGCTTCGTTTGTCTGGGAAAGGGTCACATATCCCGGAATTGTCGTAGCAGAATCAAGTGTCTTAGCTGCAAGGGAAGACACCATGTTGCAGTTTGCTCAAGCAAGTTAGGGCCAAGAGCAGAGTCTACAGCTAACTGCTCAAATGCTGGATCAGAGAACTCGAGTGGTCTTAACATTAAAGCTCCATCTTTCAAATCTCCAGCAACTAGCTCACTCTGGACCTATTCAGAGAAAACTGTCCTTCTGCAGATGGCACAAGCTACTGTTTTCAATCCAGATCTTCCATCAAGGACGCTGAGGGTCAGAATTGTGATGAACACAGGCAGTCAGCGGTCCTATATCACTGAAGGTGCAAGGAATCAACTTCGAATAGATGCTGCCGGACAACAGAACATGACCATCATGACTTTCGGTGCTACCCAGGGGAGGTGAACATGTCTGTGAATATGTGAAGGTTGGTCTCAAGCTGAGGAATGGACAGACTCAACTGCTAACGTTATTCTCTGTACCCATCATTTGTGGGCCGCTGATTCCACATCACCTTGTCAAGTACAGAGAAGCATATCCCCACCTGGAGGGATTAGAATTTGCTGATGATCCTGGAAACGTTCAGCAGCTACACGTGGACATCCTTATTGGTTCAGATTATTACTGGGATCTGATCACAGGGAGACTGCAAAGAGGTTTAGATGGGCCTGTCGCCATCCAAACTAAACTAGGGTGGGTTCTCTCTGGACCAATTTCCACTCCAGACCAAGCAGAGTCATCTCACAGCATAATGACACACGTAATTCATGTGGACTGCCAATCGCTTGATTCTACATTGAACGATACCATGAAGAGTTTTTGGGAGCTAGAGTCCTTTGGGATTCCAGATGCGGATAGGTCCCTATATGATGAATATAGGGACACCATAAGATTCCATGAAGGGAGATACGAGGTTCAACTTCCATGGAAGATGCCGAGGCAAAACCTTCCCAACAACTATGATTTGAGTCTGAAAAGACTCAAGGGGCTACTTCATCGTCTTAAGCATGATTGTGATATTCTCCTGGAGTATGACACTACAATCAAGACACAGTTACAACAGGGGATCATCGAACGGGTGGAAGAACCGAAGATAGTGGACACTTCTGGGGTGCATTATATCCCTCACCACGCGGTTATTCGCAGAGACAAAACTACCACAAAACTTCGCATTGTGTATGACGCATCATCTAAGACAGATGGGTTCTCGCTTAATGATTGCCTCAATCCTGGGCCTAAATTTGATCAAAGGATCCTTGACATCCTGTGTCGCTTTCCGAGTCCACAGAGTTGCTGTGACAGCAGACATCGAAAAGGCATTCCTATTGATCTCTGTTGCAGCAAGAGACCGAGATTTCCTTCGTTTTCTGTGGGTAGACGATCCAACCAAAGAAGAGGCCGAGCCTTGTCAGTTTATCGATTCACCAGAGTGGTATTCGGCGTTAATGCTAGCCCTTTCTTGCTGAATGCCACGCTTCGACATCATCTGGAGTTACATTCTGAATCACATAGAGACCTAGATCCAAAGGTGCTGCGATCGATCTATGTTGACGATATTGTAACAGGTTCAGGGTCGAATGAAGAAGCCTACGAATTATATGCAGGTGCTAAAGCATTGTTGAAAGCTGGTGCATTTAACTTACGCAAGTTTTCTACCAATTCAAGAAGCTTGCAAGCCACAAACAACTCTGAGGAAGCAGTGCATCTCAAGAATTTATTTCCTATACCCAGCGATAATTTGGAAATGTTTTCACAGGGACGCTTGGGTGTGGCCAAGGACTGAAGGAAGGGGAGCAGAAGGTTCTTGGAATAAATTGGCATGTTACCACCGATCAGATTATTTCACATTGGGCGAATTAGCTGAACAAGCCAGAGGATTGGAACCAACTAAATGAAATATTGTTAGCCTCATAGGAAAGTTTTACGATCCCATGGGATTTCTTAGCCCAATTGTAGTGAAGTACAAAGTTTTCATGCAGCTGGCTATGCGAAACGAAGATTAATGGGACGGAAACATACCAGAGTCACTGATGGCGCAATGGTACAAGCTGGTGTCAGCCATTGGAGGAAGCTCAACCCCTGACATCCCTAGATGCTATTGTGATAGGGGTGCAGGGTGAAATTCTCTCCTATCAACTATGTGGCTATTGCGATGCCTCACTGACAGCCTATGCAGCAGTTATATACTTGCTAATTGAAACTGAATGGGGATGCCACATGAAGTTCGTAGTTGCTAAGACGAGAGTCTCACCTCTGAATAAACAGTCTATCCCAAGACTTGAATTTCTCTCAGCAGTTCTGCTTGCTAGATTGATGGACACGGCAAGATCAGTTTGATTTCAGAGTTGAATATCTCTTCGTGTCACTGCTACTCTGATTCGCATGTTGCTCTTTGCTGGATACGTAACACTGGAAGATCATGGAAACCATTTGTGCAAAATCGAGTTTCGGAGATTAGAAAGTTGTTTCCAGTGGAATGTTGGAAACACATACCTGGCATTAAAAATCCTGCTGACATACGGGAACTACACCACTGGAGCTGCTTGTGAGTAAGTTGTGGGCAAAATGGTCCTGAACTGCCATTTGAACAGGAAGAATAACATATTGACATTCCTTCTCAATGCCTCGAAGAACTTCAAGCAAGTGAGAAGCAGCTGTTCATGGCCTCTTGGCAAATGGAGGGGTCAGTTCTGGTGTGCAGAATCTTCTTGAATGTAAGAGCTTTAGCAACTCAGTTGGTTGATCAACACTGTCACTTATGTGTTGAGGTTCTTCTCCATTCTGCGAAGAAAGAAGAAAGTCATCAACTTGTCCTGTACTTTGTTTCTTTGAGCAACTAGAACCCTTTTTGTATACATAGCCATCACTGTGCACTTTCTCTCTGGCCATAGTTACAATATCCTCCTTTCTTCCCAAAACAATAGTGATGGTTTCTGTTTACAAATTTCGTAACTAGCATCATCGACTTTTTTCTGATATTCTGAGAGCTTATCATTTTCAGCACCAAATATACGTGAAGCTTTCTTCATAATTTCATCATCCATATCTTGAGCAATATTTCCTACACAGAAAATAAATAAATAATAATTCCTATAGTCTACACCAAATGAGGCTCACGAAATACATTTGGTCATAAAAAAAATAAAAATAATAATGCCCTTTCATTTGGCTGTTGCAGAGTAAGCTTGTTTTGTGCACATGAGAGTCTCATTTGTGTTAAGCCAGGATTAAACCGTTCGGATTGTGGAAATGTCACTGGCTGCAACACAGGAAGTGTTGACAGTAAGGACAGCATGGCAGTGGTAGTATAAATAGTCTCAGGTCTCGTTGAATCAGTCCCCCATTATCCTTTGAACATACTGTAATGAAATGGTTTACAACACAACCAAAGAAACATAGTTTAGTATCAATTGTATGTGTTAAAAAAACTTACATTTGAAAGAATGACTTAATTATTCTTTGTCAGGAACATCGTCAATGTCTTCAATGTCAGGGGCAAAAATCTCAGTCAATCCCCATCCATTGCCCCATTTGTGCCCGCACTGGAGGGCGGTGGGGGATGGGGTTGGGGGTGGTGGGGGTGGGGGTGGGGGAGACCATTGATAGTTGCATAATAGACAGGCGTGGTTATTAATACTACTAGTATTGTTCGCAGAGACGATCCTTTACTATTAGTCAACCGTAAGATAGCTATTGGAATTATTGGGTATGGCGTAACGATACGTATACACGCACAGGACGAATAGGAGGCATCAAAGGAATAATCCTGGTCATGTCGCACACACAAGCTCACATCAGAGTTGGCTCTCAACGGAATAATATTTTTCATCATTCCATTACCTGCCGAACCCGCATGACAGGACTCAAGAATGCGCATTTCATCTTCACAGGTTCTAACACATATTCTCCACAATGAATCCTCTTGTTGTCACCTTTCTCCACATTTTTTCGATAATACAAAAACGCCCATCTTCTGTCTTGAAGTTATTGCGACATTTTCTTCTCAAGTTTGCCTTGTCTGCTTTTGTCATTCCAACAGGATACTCTCCGTGCAGCAATATTTCTCTATGATACCTAGCTCTTTCCTGAACTACTTCCATTGTTAATTACCATCACCGCTACGCGATGTAATCGATCCGCAGTTGTGGGTCTGTGTACGAGACTACCACTAGCTTGTCCTGATCCCACACATACATGTATTTAACTGAACATCTTCCTGGGAAACGTATTCACTGCGATGGCACAGCCCTTCAAATGGCTGCTAGCTATTTAAAGGCTGTCCCATCGCAGTTAAAAATGTGCATGATTAGCTAACGTTTGGACAAAATTGTATTTTGGATGCTTCTAATTTTATGCCCCATTTACGCTATGCGCCAAAATTTATCATTTTAATGTACAACTCACAATGTGTAGATACAATTTGAATGAACACTGAAGAATGGTGCAGGGCTAAATACATGCTCAACTGAATAGACCGAGGTCACGAAAACAAGGGTAAAATTTATTGCTTGCATTTTTAAAACCGTTCACTCCAGGGTATACAATATACAGCAATTTTACATGTTCCTACGGCGAGAGCAAATAGCCACAGTGAAACTAGATATGATGCTAAAAATGTGTCAAACATTATATATGGATTTACGAATAATTAAGTGGAAAAATACACGCAGGCTTTATACGTACTTTTGGAATGGAACTTCGTAAAGAGAAATTCTTTGGTTTGTGCACATTATTGACATTAAACTTGTCTCCATTTGTAGTCGTCATATATGACTCCAACTAGTTCTATTATTTGGTGGGTGCGTGTTGACACTATGCTATATTTAAAAGGGGTTTGTTCTATTTCTCTAATCCCAGCGGGTAACTCGTGAGATGATTACGTCACATTTAGCAATAGTGAACTATTTTTGGCTCCTGCCACTATCTAAATTTCCATAAAATGCACTACTATCACCTTACTTTTAATGCAATGTTGAATGGAGGGTTAGGAGGGTTAATAAGGGGGAGAGAGAGAGAGAGAGAGGAGGGGAAGTATGATATCTACCCATAAAGCAGAGTCCCAATACGTTGATTTTATTTTCAGCAGCATACATGTATAAACAGAACAAAAAAAAAAAAAAAAAAACACGAACATTCTAAAGGCAAGCAATGGTCCATGCACTTACAAACTGCCTTAGGCTATGGAAAGAAAACAATTGCAAATGCATGGATTTAAGATTAGCACTGATCACTAAGTCATGAGTGAAAAACGTTCTGTGAAAAAGTTCAATCGAAAAACATGATGAGGCAGAGATCTACATGTATTGCTGTAGAACGCAAAGAACGACATTGACCAGAATTGGCCAATACAGTATCAATGGATACATTGAATCACCTCAATACATGCAAGATCTTCGAAGGGAATCCGATTCGATAATAGACAGTGTTGCTTGTATAGCCCAGCGTGCAGACTCTTTTGCGTGGATTTATAATTTGTGGTCAGAGACTTAATAGCTAATGAACCGCAGGTATGCAGTAGGAAATCAAAACGACTGGCGTAGTGGGATCCCAGGACACAATACAAATGCAGAAGTTCTTGTATATAATGTTGCACTCCCACTTTGCCATCATCGCAAAACACCACAAAACGAAGATGAGGATTGAGACTCTTGTTGTGTTCGTCGTCGTACTTGGCATCGTGGCGGCTGCTGAAATAGGCATGTCCGACCGTAGCGCCAAATCAAAGGACTCCAGCCAGTCTGATTCAAGCACCGATTCGAATCCCGGGCCGGATAAGAAGCGTGGTTTGCTGCGCGATTATTCAGGACACCACAAACATCATTACGGCGGCAAAGGGTACTACAAAGGTGGCAAATATGGATACTACTCCAAAAGTGGGTACGGGTACGGAAACTACCCCAAACATGGATACTATTCTAAAAATGGGTATGGGTACCCCAAATATGGATACTACTCCAAAGGTGGGTACTCCAAAAGTGGGTACTCCAAAAGTGGTTATTCGGACAGCTACTACTGATCATACAGCGCAGATATTGCTAAAGTTAACCAAACGAACTATAAAGCTTTTTTGTTAGAACTAAATGCATTTGAATGAAGATTTATGCACGTGTTATTGTATGATGATCATTATATTTTACATAATACTTCGTCCCCTTTCTGATTTATTGAACTCTTGGATGCTATCACGCCACAATGCACATATAGTTCGTGCACGTGGCACAAATGCGGCCCCTCTCCCTCCCCCCCCCCCCCCCCCCCCATGGGTCATCCATTGGTCCTCATCTGTTGCATCTGGTGCCCCATTTCCTTTGAAAAAGTACTATACCTCTACTAACGATTGCGCAGCGCTCCGGCGTGTCTTCTCCGTTTTCGTGATCAGGGTAGTGAAAGGGTCTATAGTCACGCTGTACGAAATGTGTGACGAAGACTGATCGAAGAGAGTTGTTCGCCAGTGGCAGAGAGAGACCCTCAATGGGGCTGCAAATGATTCTAGTATAGTCAGACAGTTCGCAGTGCTGTGGATGGACCGGAAAGACCACGAGCTGTTGCCACCGATATACTCCACAGATGTGGCAGCTTCCCAGATAACATGTACATGCATCTGCAAAGGTGCCCGTGAGTGTCCTGTCTTCACGAAAGGCAAGCAATTCGTCGCATCTGTCTAACTACAGACCAAAGTCTCAAACGTCGATTACGTGTAATATGGACAGTATAATCTATGTGTAATGTGGGTTTGTCTCTAAGCGATCAATTTCATGTACCTCTCAACTCCTGGCTACTTCGAATGTCATTAGGATTGAACACGCTCTGCAAACAGGCATATCTGGATTGGTGCTGTATGTCGATTTTTCAATAACGTTTGATTCTGTCTCCTTCAAAAGGCAGTTACTCGTTAAGCTCAGTGTCCCTAGGTATCGTTTCGGAACAGGTCGATAAAATGGATCCTCTCATTTCTCAACAGTTGTAGCTAATGTAAATTTTGATATCATGCTCATGGTGGAGTTAATAGCTCTATAAAAAAAAATTTCATCAGCTTGTTGCAATTTTGCACAAACAAATATAATGTGATCTCTAGCTTATGGCGATCTCTATATGTAGCACTCTTCTGAGTGCCGTCTATTCGTCTATTTTCAGCATTTAATTTGAAACCTGGCACACATTCTTCGTATAAGTACATGTCGCTGCTATAATTAAAGTGTGTATGTATATACATGTAGTCTTTGTTCACTCGTGCTAGCTTAGATGTTGTTTTCGCACAACAGATGTGCCAACACTAGAACAGTTTATCTACCTAGTCACGTACGCATTTGTGGAATCTTTAAGTGTTCTAGGACATCAAATGTATTGAACGCGTTCAACGATACTTCACCCGTCGTGTTTGTCGAAGAGCTAATACATGTATGAAATGGGTGTTTATACTTCATTCGTGTGAACTTGCGTATTGTACAGTATTATGCCACACGAGTATCAACCGGATGCGTACAAGATAATGAGACTTGGGCCGAAACTCGGTCCGGCCGGATAGAGACTTGGACAGGGAGGGTGGAGGGGGAGGGGGGGGGGGGGTGGGTAACCCACGATCCACTGAATCTGCATGCGGTATCAGATGGGAGCATGCAGCTACTGTACATATATTAGCATTGAACGACATCACCGGTAATAAGATAAATATAGTATCTGGTTCGATCGTTGGCCAAGGGTGAGGCGATTTAGACAGCCACCGATCTGTCACTGCCAACGGAAAGGATGCAATGAACAACGACACAAACGTGGGCATGTATGAGCAGCGGAGGCGCAATTCAATCACCCTTTTACATGTAGATCATCAATTGCGGCTCAAAGTGCATGCGTTATGAATATACATATATAGAGAGACTAATATCATCAACATCAGTACAAAGTTTTAGTTAGTCTATATATTCAAACAGAACAGTGTAATGTATAGACCATTGAGACTTTCCCAAATGTAAATTGTATATCGTATAGAATTGGGAATTGTATGGGATTTGTATAGATGTACATTTCTGACCTCACTTATTGATACATGCTATGCAGACGCATTGATTAACCACATGCATGCAGGTCGAGATCAAATGCTGTCTGCTGTCCCATTGTGGAACATCAAATGGTAGTTTAAATTAGCGCTGCAGCTCTGTATATGTAATGCTGCACTGCCCATCATCGCAAACACCACTGAAAGAAATGAGGATTAGTTCATGCTGCATTCGTCATCATACATGGATTCGTGGCCGCTTCGGAAATAGGTATCGGTCCAACTGTGGCACCAAAGCACGAGCCACAGCCAGTCCAATTCTATAGTATAGCGATTCTAATAACTGGATCATGTTGTACTGCAGGGCATGCGCTGATCCAGAAATATTTCGGGGAGGGGGAGAGGGTGCTGTATGAAGTGGGGTTGTAGGAGCGATATGGTCCCCCCAGCGAAATGCCCCCCCCCCCCCCCCCCGGCCCCCGGCCCCAAAACGCTAGTGATTTGGACCCCCTCATGTGCCCCATTTCGTTAGAGGTTTGGGGCCCTAGGAGGGCCCCCTTCCTTAAAGTATAGTACATAGCATATTTGCCACTTTGCCGGCTTGGTCGATTGTTTTCACACATGATGCTTTACTTACCCCAGCATGCATGATGTCACTGATTGTCATAGTGTTACGCATGCGTGCTACCATAAAATCGTAAAATGCAGCTTAGAATAAAATCATGCACAATCAGAGGGATGCTCAAACGAATATCAAGAGAATGGAATGGAATGGAGTGTCCATGAATACATTTTGGACAATCCTATTGAGGTGGAAAGTGATGATTGTAAAGAATGCAGAGGTATCTAATCAAGACGATGCATCTCAGAATGCAGCCGACGAAGCCTTGCTTAAGAAGGCAGCTGTATTGCCCTAGTCTATTTCGGTTGTGGAGGACAGGAACTTTTGCAGTAAGATATTAAGCTAGTGAGGATGATGATGATTTTGATGTAAATCACAAATCGTATAGCGAGTGCGTATCACCCGCAAACAAACGGATTGGATGAAAGGTTGAACCAAACCGTGACGAATTTTTGTAAAGTACATAACACTGATCAAAATGACTGGGATGAAAAGTTTGGAGTATGTTCTTTTTTTCGTATCGCACCAGCGTTCATGCTACTGTAAAGACCTGCTCTAAGGTCAAGAAGTGCGCAATACACCAATACATAGTATATAAGTATATAGGCATGCATATCAGTGCGCATGTGCAATAATAAGAGAGTAATATTCGCTACACTATTCCCCTCCCTCGGGAACGAAGTCCGTGTGGTGGTCAATAATTAGTCGTATATGTTATACCCGAATCTTTCCGGCTTTTTGTGGCTTCGATTGGACTTCCTGGTAGGTTGATCCGCCGGATTCCGAAACTCAACTTGAAGTTCGTCAATACCCTTAGGAGGTTCTACAGTAGTTTCCTATTCGGTTACCACAAATACTTCAACTACAAGTGGTTCTGGTTCGTCAACGCCCTCTGGAGGTCTGTAATAGTTGCTTTCGTTGGGTTTTGGCTTCCTTCAAAGGCGTAGTTTGCCGATCCTCGTCACGCTGGACCGTGATTTCCTACAAGGGCGTGCGTGGCTTCTGGTAGAGTTAACATTATACACGGCTTCAATCTATCAAAATGAACCACACGTACGCCTTCGATGAGAGTCCCTGTGTTGAAGCAAGAACGAAACATCGCTTATTTTCTTACTACCCTGTAGGGCCCCTGTATGGTCCCTGCCAATATCGATGCAGCTTTGGTGATTTTTCCCGAGGAACTGCTGGACAATGAAGCCATACCATATCATCTACCGCGTATGGTCTACCATGTGCAGCTCTATCATATAGAGCCTTTTGCCGTTGATGTTGCAGTCCCATTCTTTCTCAAACCCGTTGGTAGGCACTCTCCAAACGCCAGGGCATACTGATTGACTTGGAAGGAGGAAGACCATACATGACATCAGCAGGGAGGCGTGCCTCACGACCGAATATCAAATAAAAGGCCAGTTGACTCTTGCACACTAGTGCGGTAAGCCAGCATGACCATCGGGAGATGAAGATCCCACTTCTGACACCAATGTAAAGACCAGCTCTAATGTCAAGAAGTGCGCAATACACCAATACATAGTATATATATAGGCATACATGTACATACATGTACATGTATAATCAGTGCGCATGTGCAATAATTAACTAAAATGTAATATTCGCTACACTACGACGAAATACACACCCTTTTATCTGATGTATGGGCAAGAAGCAGTTCTACATCTCCAACTACAGAATGCAGAATGCAAAGATGGAAGTAATTTTTTTTCTATGACTGGCATCGAAAGTAAAGCTCAAGAATATGCGGCAAATCAGGATGAGGTGAGAACTGAAGTATTTACAGAAGTGACATCCAACATTCTAAATGCTCAAGCTAAACAGAAGCTGTATTATGACCGCAAGCATGCACGAACAGAATTTCAGCTGGGAGATCACGTCCTTTTAAGAAACATGAGAAATCTTGCTTGCAAAGAAGGAAATTGGACAAGGAATGGTCAGGCCCATATGCTATAGATGAATTATGTGGTAAGAGGTTATATAGACTAAAGAATGAGAGTGGAAAGATACTAAAAAAGAAGAACAACTTAGCCCAGCTGAAAATATATCAACTATCGCAAGAACATCCAGCTGCTGGTAGTGACGAGAATCCATGCATAGAGGAACAGGGTGGAACTGATTTTCAAACTGAAAGAGGAAAGGAATCATCTGATCATGAAATACATGTACTTAATGATCACCTGTTTTCACCAAGCTTGCTTCGGTTTGTGGCAAACAGGAGCTGATGAGCTTGCATATGAAGCAGCAGAAGATGACGGTATGTCAGTGATACATGCGAGCCCTTCTGAACCCAAAACTGGAAGCAGGGGCAGGTTTGGGTCATGAAAGGAGACTTAATAGACCTGCAGACATACTCATCCCAAGCTGGTCCAATGGTGATAAGCCTGCAGCCATTGATGTGTCCATCACCTCTCTGCTTAAATCAAATTTTGTCTGAAGCGGGTGTGGTGGCAGGTGCAGCAGCAAGGCACAGAAGAGAGAAAGCACACATGCAATGATACAATCTGCTCCAATTGGGATGGAAGTGTGTACCATTAGTGGTGGAGACGTTTGGTGCTTGGGGAAGAACTGCAGGCCAGTTTTTTGGAGAACTCGCATCACGACTTGCGGCTCAAAGCCATTCCTCAACGACTACAATGTTGAATAACATCTATGGGAGACTAAGTCTCATACTAGTTCGAGCCAATGCCCATACGTTCAATGCTAGGTTGGCTACAACAATGGACTTGCTTGAAGGCTAGGGTAGTTTTGTCAAGTTCGTGTGTAGTAATGTGTATATATGTGCATTTATTTCTTTATTTAGTGGTCATTTGTAATAATATGTATTTGTATATTTATAAAGAAGATGGATATTTTTAAAATCAAATAATTGCTGATTACTGTTTTAAACATTATTTTAACCAACTGCATTCAATCTGGAAGTTGATGAGTATGCTCTAAGTAAAGATCTTATTGTTCAATTGTGGATGATCATTGGACATATAGAGGACAGGTTCCATTGAGGGAGATTTGTGGGGACAGTTTTGTAATAATGAATGACACACTTGAAGAAGAGTTTGAACACTTCAGAAAGCATATACTTGATCTTGATTTATATGCTGTTGAAGCCTATTGAACTGATGCAGCATTGGTACAATTTTAATGGTACAAACATTCAAACAATTAGTAAATATGATAAAACATACTTGCTATTGACTTTAACAAACATTGATACCTTCTGCTGATGGATTGTGGATGCAAGAAAGTTGTGCACTGAGAAAGGTGTAGCCCTTGATAACCTCACCATAACAAGTAAGCTGAAATTCATTTCATATATGTACATCTCTTGCTTAGACCAAAGTCAGCCTCAAACTAATGGAATAACTACAGCCTTTGAGGATAATATGGGTGCTAATGAGAACATCCATCTCCTGAAGGGGGGAAAATGAAATGAAATACCAGGGTCAGACAACGTGTATCAAAGAAAAGTAACTGCTGGTTGGAAGTAGGAAATGTGGTACTATCTGAGGAACATAAATGCATTATTGAGTCTAACATACAGTGGTTGGATGATGTTATAATTAATGCTTCTCAATACCTTCTTCACAGTCAGTATGGTATATGTGGACTACAAGCAACAACACTGGGTAACCACTTAACATTTGACATCATGAAAAAGGACTTTGTGCAAATTCTTCATAATAGAGTTACAATCTCAACCCTTGGTTTGCCATCAGGTCATGTAAACATCTATGACAGTCTGTATCAGACTTGTACTGACCATGCCATAGACCAAATTGCTCCATTATCTTCACCCCTAACAACAATGCAGTCCACCTCCACTTTATTGATTTGACAAACAGACCAACAGCTCAGACTGTGGCCTGTTGCTTGCTTATGCTACTGGGTTATGCTGGGGTGCAAATATGTTCCAGAAATATGACATGGTGGTCATGCGCATGAGTATCTATTGAAATGCTTGGAAAGTGGAAGAATGACTGAACTTCCCAGTTCAAACAGAGAAAACAGTCGTACATGTATTGTGGGCAATAAGTGAGGTGCTACTGCCGATTGCCAGATTCTGGAGTAATGATCCAATGCAAAGAGTGGTTTCACAAGAAATGTGACTCCTCTATACCCTGAAAGACCTGGAGTGACTTAAAATGCAGATGGTTCTGTAAAAACTGCCAGTCGTGTAGCATAAATCAACTGATCATGAACAGTTCACAGACTCATCAGCATATTCTATGCATTTCCGTGTATCAATGGGTATCATCTCGATGTAGTAAATGATCAGAATTGTACTCTGAGCTGAAAAAAAATCTTAATACAACAACCCACGGCAGTATTTGTATATGACTTGTTCTCAGACTCTAGCTTAAAAATCAGCTGATCACGAGCAATCAATGTACATGCATGTATAAACAGATTCATTTATCATCGTGTATCAATGGGTATATATATCTCGAAACAGTAAAAAGAACAGCTGAATAATGGGCTGTATAGGACTGAGAAAGGAAAAACAAATTCAAAGAACAAGTCGTATATACGCGTACAATAGGTGCCACATGCAGATATATATATGGGGTCGAGGCAGCGAAAAGGGACCTAGCGCATATTTTTCAAGTTTTCACCATATGCAAAGAGACACCTATGTCCTCTACAACTGTCCATCATGGAGTTATTGGGTCCTGAATTTTTTATTACGCGTACATTTTTATTGCACGGTGGACTTTGATGCTCCTTCTGGAATTTTTATAATATGCGCTAGGTCCCGTTTCGCTGTCTCGACCCCATATGTTTCATTTCTTTTTGTGATATATAATTGTGCTGACCATCCTTTTAATTGGATATATGACGCCCCGTTTCGGCCGATACACACATCCTTATAATTGTAACGGGAAACACGCTATCGCCATCCTACCAAGGTAATGGGGATGCCTGTAACACATTGACTGAAGTAAAGCGATGAAAGAAACAGTATACGTCGCTAGTTTTTTTGTGTGGTTTATACTTGCGACGGTTTTTGCAACTCTTTTCCAGACTCTGTCAAACAAAGACGGCGGCTGGATCGAGTCTTGTACACAATTATATATAAATCGCTTCTCTTTTCTCTAATTGACCACTCCACTTGGCGTGGACGCTATACTGTTTGGACACGATAAGCAAAAGATCGAACAAGGTGAGTCTTGGTCTGTATTGGCACTCTCTTACTCAATGTAAGGCCTTCGTGTGAATGCGCTCTGTGGGTTTCACGTGATCTATTTTTGCGACAGTATAACGGGTCATTTCTTCGACCGATCAGTCAAACGTACTATGGGATACCTTGCATGACGTCATGAGCAGTATTCATAATAGACAAGGCGGGGTAATTAATACGACTAGTATTGTTCGCAGAGACGATCCTGTACTATTAGTCAAACGTAAGATAGCGTAACGATACGTATACACGCACAGGACGAATAGGAGGCAGCAAAAAATCCTGGTCATATCGCACACACAAGCTCACATCAGAGATTGGCTCTCAACGGAATAATCCTTCCATTACCTGCCGAACCCGCATGACAGGGACTCAATAATGCGCATTTATCTTCACAGGTTCTAACACATATTCTCCACAATGAATTCTCTTGTTAGTCACCTTTCTCCACATTATTTCGATAATACAAAACGCCATCTTCTGTCTTGAAGTTATTGCGACATTTTCTTCTCAAGTTTGCCTTGTCTACTCTCCGTGCAGCAAATATTTATCTACGATACCTAGCTCTTACCTGAACTCTTCCATTACTTTCATCGTTAATGACATACCGCTACGCGATGCATCGATCCGCAGCTGTGGGTCTGTGTACGAGACCATCACTAGCTTGAGTCCTGATCCCACACATATTTAACTCACCATCTTCCAGACAGGGAATAATTTAACCGGTATCGCATCGCATTTTGCGATGCATTTTTTATAAGGTGCGAAACAACTTTAAAATTTGTCGTAGAAAACTGCGATGCGAAGTTTGAATGTTTTCGAATACGCCATCACAGTATCGATCTACCCGCGCTTGCAGACACGTGAAGAGAGTGTATGTACGGTACGACTTTGCAAATAATTTCATCAGTGTGATAGTACAGACTCACGTGATATCTACACTATGTTGGCAAATCTGACCACTGTACAAAAGTGGCCGAAGGAATTAGAAAGTGTTGGTGAGTGGTTGCGATGGGATGAATCGGGAGGAAAAGTCTCCCATATCTTTTGTGCTCTTTGTGCAAATGTGCAAAGCATGTTGATCGCCTCAAAGCGATCCGGAACTACAGCCCCCTGCTTTCATCGACGGGCTCGTCGGAAGTGCCCTAAAGAAAGACAATGGTGGCAAAGCACAAGAAGTTCGACATGCATGGCAAGGCTGTAAATATGGAGCTACCAACCCGGACGATCAACTCTATCTTGACTTCCACTCCGCTCGGAAAAGCGTTCGCGTCTGTAAAGGTGGATGAATCGAATCGCGTCGGCAAATTATTCGACGCCGCCTACATGTTGGCCAAGGAGGAAATGCCCTTCACCAAGGGAAAAAAAGTTATGCCAACTGAACCGTCAACTTAGACTTTGCACAGTAAAATTGCTATGCAATTTTAAAAAATCCCTGAATTTCCTTGGAAAAGCATTCACTGCGATGGCACAGCCCTTCAAATGGCTGCTAGCTATTTTAAAGAGTGTCCCATCGCAGAAAATTCCCAGAATGATGTTCAGTTAAAAATGTGCATGACTAGCTAACGTTTGGACAAAATTGTATTTTCATACCTTTGGATGCTACTAATTTTATGCCCCATTTATGCTATGCGCCAAAATGTATCATTTTAATGTACAACTCTATAAACACAACGTGTAGATACAATTTGAATGAACACTGAAGAGAACGGTGCAGGGCTAAATACATGCTTGACTGAACCGACCGCGGTCACGAAAACAATTGCTTGCATTTTTAAAACCGTACACTCCAGGGTATAAAAAATACAGCAATTTTACATGTTCCTATGGCAGTGTTGCCGCGAAATAACATTCATTTTTAATCGTCTATATCGCGATATATCGCGATATGAGCATTTAATCGCGATATAAATATCGCGATATATTAAATTATTCATGATCAATTATCGCTCAATTATTCATTGTTGGGGTGAATAGTTATGGCTACCGCTACTCTACTGCTACCAAGGACGATTTCAAGAGGGTTGACCGCTAAGTGTTTAAAGTACGGTTTGGGAGTACTTTGGATGGCACAAAAAAGCGATTGGTTCTTGCTGGGTAGTTTGCAACATGTGCTATGCATGGGTTTCCAGACACGGGAATAACACGGAATAAAGGAAAGCCAGCAAACGAGAGTGTACTCGGACCTATTAGCTATTGTGAAATGTAATATGTATGTGCACGTGCAGCTGCAAGTATGAAGGCGTGAACAGCAGCTGTAGTACTAACAAAGCCAGTACCAGCAGTGCAAGCACAGCCGCTGATAAAGCCAAAGGTGCCGGATGTATGGAAAAACTGTTTTAACTTTAACCGTAAATTAATTTCATGAGATACCTAAATGTATGCTTATTCCTTGTTCGTTTCTAAATTAAGGTTTCCAAAATCCGTATATCTGTGTTAACGTCCGTATACGTTTATTTCACGATATTAATCGCGATATATCGCCTTTCGCGATATAAACATTTAATCGCGATATATCGCCTTTCGCGAACACGTCCACACTACGGTGAGAGCAAATAACCACATAGATAATGATGCTAAAAGAGTGACAAACATTATAAATGGATTTACCAATAATTAAGTGGAAACATACACACAGGCATTATACATATACATACTTTTGGAATGGAACGCAAATCATTGGCTGTGCACATTATTGACATTAAACTTGTCTCATTGTAGTCGCCATATATGACTCCAACTAGTTCTATTTTTTGGTGGGTGCGTGTTACACTATGCTATATCGAAAGGGGGCTTGTTCTATTTCTCTAATCCCAGCGGGTAACTCGTGAGATGATTACGTCACATGTAGCAATAGTGAACTATTTTTGGCTCCTGCCACTATCTAAATTTCCATAAGAGAGAGAGAGACGAGAGAGAGAGGAGAGAGAAGGAGGAGAGAGAGAGGAGAGAGAGAGAGAGAGAGAGAGAGGAGAGGGAGAGAGAGGAGATGAGACTGAGAGAGAGAGAGAGAGAGAGAGAATCATAATGAGAGAGAGAGAGGGGAAGGAGTATGAAATTTTACGACTGTCCATCAAGCAGAATTCTTGTTTTGATTGATTTGATTTTCAACAGCATTACACAAATAAACAGAACAAAAAGAAGCACACATACAAGAACATTCTGAAGGCAAGCAATGGTCGTGTACCAATATGCAAGCACTTACAATCTGCCTTATAGGCTATGAAAAAGAAACAATTTGCAAAAGGATTTACGATCAGCACTGATCACTAAGTCGTGATTGAAAAACGTTCTGTGAAAAAGTTCAATCGAAAAACATGATGAGGCAGAGATCTACATGTATTGCTATAAACGACATTGACCAGAATTGGCCAATACAGTATCAATGGATACATTGAATCACCTAAATACATGCAAGATCTTCGAAGGGAATCCGATTCGAAATAGACAGTGTTGCTTGTATAGCCCAGCTTGCAGACTCCTTGTTTTTGCGTGGATTTATAATATGTGGTCAGAGACTTAATAGCTAATGAACCGCAGGTATACAGTAGGAAATCAAAACGACTGGCGTAGTGGGATCCCAGGACACAATACAAATGCGGTAGTTCTTGTATATAACGTTGCACTCCTCACTTTGCCATCATCGCAAACGAAGATGAGGATTGAGACTCTTGTTGTGTTCGTCGTCGTACTTGGCATCGTGGCGGCTGCTGAAATAGGCACTTTCGACCGTAGCGCCAAATCAAAGGACCGCAGCCAGTCTGATTTAAGCACCGATTCCAAACCCGGGCCGGATAAGAAGCGTGGTTTGCTGCGCGATTATTCAGGACACCACAAACATCATTACGGCGGCAAAGGGTACTACAAAGGTGGCAAATACGGATACTACTCGAAAAGTGGGTACGGATACTACCCCAAATATGGATACCACTCGAAAAGTGGGTACTACTCCAAAGGTGGGTACTCCAAAAGTGGGTACTCCAAAAGTGGTTATTCGGACAGCTACTACTGATCATACATGAAGCGCAGATATTGTTAAAGCTAACCAAACGAACTATAACGCTTCCTTGTTAGAACTAAATGCATTTGAATGAAGATTTATGCACGTGTTATTGTATGATAATCATTATATTTTACATAATACGTCGTCTCCTTCCTGATTTATTGAACTCTTGGATGCTATCACGCCACAATGTACATATAGTTCGTGCACGTGGCACAAATGCGGCCCTTCCCCCCCTCCCCCCCACACCCCCATGGGTCATCCATTGGTCCTCATCTGTTGCATCTGGTGCCCCCATTTCCTTTGAAAAAGTACTATACCTCTACTAACGATTGCGCGCAGCACTCCGGCGTGTCTTCTATACGTTTTCGTGATCAGGGTAGTGACAGGGTATATAGTCACACTGTACGAAATGAGTGACGAAGACTGATCTAGAGTTTGTTCACTAGTGGCAGAGAGAGACCCTCAATGGACTGCGAATGATTCTAGTATAGTCAGACAGTTCACAGTGCTGTGGATGGACCGGAAAGACCACGAACTGTTGCCACCGAACAAAACGTCTATAGTCATGTCACATTAATTATTCATAGCTTCCATCGCATAGCCTCTACATGTATAAAGGCTATGCGATGGAAGCGATGAATTATTAATGTCACATGACTATTGACGTTTGGTCACGCGGCTAAGAATCGACGAGAGAGATTCGTTTGCGATTAATCGTATCTTGAAAAAAGCAGCGTGCATATGCACTGCCCTAGTCTAGAAATCCACACCAATGCACGCGGGCCATGGCCAGCCTATGTTAGACGTTTTTAACTAGTAAGTTGTGTGCGTGCATATACCTTTAAGATATAACTTTGTCACTTACAGTCCAGTAAATGTATATCACCTCAAATATGAAGTCACAGCTGCCATCATATGCTGCTATATTATCTCGCCCTCAACCGTCAGAAAGAAATTACAAATAAGGCTACAGTGGGGTGTAATGCAGTGTTATGACAACACAACTATAAAATCACCTATAACACCCCACTCTTGGTGGGGTATGCTGCTAACACCCCAGCATAGCCTGCCAACACCCATAGATGTCAGCTGAATACCCTTGTGTGTTGCCATAACACTCCCTGGGCTGTAACACCCCTCAAACCTAACACCCCTCGGGCCTGTTTTTTTAACAGTGCACGAGCTGTTGCCACCGATATACTCCACAGTTGTGGCAGCTTCCCAGATAACATGTACATGCATCTGTAAAGGTGCCCGTGAGTGTCTGTCTTCATGAAAGGCAAGCAATTCGTCGCATCTGTCTAACTACAGACCAAAGTCTCAAACGTCGATTACGTGAAATATGGACAGTATAATCAATGTGTCACACTGTCTAGCCGCAACAATGTGGGTTTGTCTCTAAGCAATCAATTTCATGTACCAGCTCAGTGTTCTCAACTCCTGGCTACTTCGAATGTCATTAGGATTGAACACGCGCTCTGCAAACAGGCATCTCTGGATTGGTGACGTATGTCGATTTTTATTCAATAACGTTTGATTCTGTCTCCCTCGTTAAGCTCAGTGTCCCTATATATGGTTTCGGACAGGTCGTAAGAATGGATTTTCTCATTTCTCAACAGTTGTAGCTAATGTGTTTACATTGTATTTGACATTATGCTCATGGTGGAATTAATAGCCATATTTTTTCATCAACTTGTTGCAATTTTGCACAAAAAAATTATGTGATCTTTTATGGCGATCTCTATATGTAGCACTCTGCTGAGTGCCGTCTATTCGTCTATTTTCCGCATCTAATGTGAAACCTGGCACACATTCTTCGTATAAGTACATGTCACTGCTACAATTAAAGTCTATATACATGTAGTCGTTATAGCATCATTATCATGTACATGACAGCTGGTCTGAAAGAGTGATCTTAACCAATATGTTGTTTGGGATTGGCAACCAATCAGATACCTGTATGAGTCACTGATATAACAAACGCGTTCAACGATACTTCACCCGTCGTGTTTGTCGAAGAGCTATTACATGTATGAAATGGGTGTTTATACTTCATTCGTGAACTTGCGTATTGTACAGTATCATGCCACACGAGTATCAACCGGATGCGTACATCATAATGAGACTTGGGCCGAAACTCGGTCCGGCCGGATAGAGACTTGGAAAGGGAGGGTGGAGGGGGAGGGGGGGGGGGAGGTGGGTAACCCACGATCCACTGAAATCTGCGGTATCAGATGGGAGCATGCAGCTACTGTACATATATTAGCATTGAACGACATCACCGGTAATAAGATAAATATAGTATCTGGTTCGATCGTGGCCAAGGGTGAGGCGATTTAGACAGCCACCGATCTGTCACTGCATGCACGTCCAACGGAAAAGATGCAGTGAACAACGATACAAACGTGGGCATGTATGAGCAGCAGAGCCGCAATTCAATCACCCTTTTACATGTAGATCATCATTTGCTCAAAGTGCATGCGCTATGAATATACATATATAGAGGGACTAATATCCACAACATCAGTACATTAAACTTTAGTTAGTCTATATACTCAAACAAAACAGTCTAACGTATAGACCATTGAGACTTTCCCAAATACATACTTGCCTGGGAATTGTATAGATGTACATTTCTGACCTCACTTATTGATACATGCTATGCAGACGCATTGATTACCACATGAATGCTGGTCGAGCTCAAAATGCCGTCTGCTCTCTCATTGTGGAACATCAAACGGTAGCACTGCAGCTCTGTATGTAATGCTGCCTTGCCCATTATCGCAAACACCACTGAAAGAAACTCATGTTGCATTGGTCATCATACATGTACGTTGATTCGTGGCCCGCTTCGGAAATAGGTATCGGTCCAACTGTGGCACCAAAGTAGCGAGCCACAAGCCAGTCCAATTCTATAGTACAACGATTCTAATAACCGGATAATAAGCATGTTGTGTTGCAGGGCACGCGCTGATCCAGAAAAATTTCGGGGGAGGGGGAGAGGGTGCGGTATGAGGCCCTATCCTTAAAGTATAGTACATAGCATACACGCCACTTTGTCGGCTTGGTCGATTGTTTTCACATATGATGCCTTTACTTACCATGCATGCATGATGTCACTGATTGTCATAGTGTTACGCATGCGTACCACCATAAAATTTTATAATGCAGCTTAGAATAAAATCATGCACAATCAGAGGGATGTTCAAACGAATATCAAGAGAATGGAATGGAATGGAGTGTCCATGAATGCATTTTGGACAATCCTATTGAGGTGGAAAGTGATGATGTTGTAAAGAATGCAGAGGTATCTAATCAAGACGATGCATCTCAGAATGCAGTAGACAAAGCCTTGCTTAAGAAGCAGCTATATTGCCTAAATCTATTTCAGTTGTGGAGGACAGGAGCTTTTGCAGTAAGATATGAAGCTAGTGAGGATGATGAAGATTTTGAATTAAATCACAAGGTTTTGCATTCCCTCATGTACTTTTTTTTTAAACAGGAAACAGAGCTGAATGTACAAGAAGGAGAATATACACCAAGCAAAGATCTAGCTGTTTCTTTGTGGACCGATTTCAGAGCATATTATAGAGACACTCCATTTAAAGAAGCATTTTGTGGCAACTTCATTATTTCTAATGAAAACCTGCAGGATGAATTTGAAAAATTCAGTTTGTTCATACATTGGTACATCATACAATATGGTGAAAGCAAATGCACTGCTAAAATTTGGTTGAAATCTTGTGACATCAGCTTGAAGTCAGTGAATGTACTTGGCAGCCTGTATTTATTAATGGATGGTTCAGATCTTGATGACTGGTGCCAATGTGTCAATAGCAAGAGAACAGTTTGCTGTGACAATGAAATCACCATTGAGAATTCATTGGAACCAATTGAAATCAAGGACAGTACACTATTATCAAGAGATGCTATGACTCAAAGTCTGGTGGATGTTCATGAAAATGTGTCAGAGTCATCTCATCATGCACCCATAGGCAGAGTTAAAGATGAGCAGACATATCAAGTATGCTATATACCTGTTTGTAGAGAATGGCAAAAATACTCCTGCAGTTTATAAACTGGGGCTGGCATACATTCATGGAAACAGTCAACATCAGACTAAACATGCAATTGTTCCTAACTCACTCTCCATCTTCAACAACAAGAATTGTTGGTGATGAGAATTGCTTTTTTCGAGCTCATTCAAACACACTTACTGGCTCACAGGAATATCATCAGGAAATCCGCTTGCTGATTGTAACCTACATGTACATAGTTGAAAACTCTATAAATCCTGCATGTATAATTGATCTGCTTTTTAAATGTAGGTGAAACAATGGATAATTACATAGAACAGACAAAGATGCAGTCACTCTGGGTACATGGGTTACTGAAATAGAAATAATTGCTGCAGCCTCGTTAGCTAAAGAGAACAATCTATGCCTATGGACCATGTGGGAAGATGAAAAAATGGCAAAAGCATGCAGCACATAAAGCAGGAACAGATAAAACCCATTGCAATGAATGCAGATACAGTGTACAGTAGGGACTCACGTACAGTGCTTGTCACAAAGAGAGTACAAATCCAACTTTTTCAGTTATTCTACAATATCTCGACAATAGAACATGCTAGAGCGATGCAAATTGCATTTTTAGAATCAGCATATATTTCTGAATCATATCATATGAAAAAAACTCACATCATCTGACTTGTTTGTGTTTTTATAAAGCAATATCGTTAAGTGTCTGTTTATGTGTCTGGAAACCAAACCAAATGCAGTTAAGGCCTCAATTTTTTCTTTGCAAGTACATCACCTAGGTGTCCATCTCTGGTAGCTATTTGAAGGACACGCCCCCAGCGGTTATGGAGATCGGTTACTGATCATCGTATTTGAGAGGTCTGCTGGGACTAAGGGCTATACGGCTGTCGAGTTAAGCTCCACTGTTAAGGAATCATATTGCAAAATGGCTGCAGTTTTAATATGCCATTTCTATGTGTACGCTGTGCGTAAAAAATATTCGACAAAGGTGTTTTAAGTTTTATCGTATGGATGATTGTGATCTCCGTGACGTTACAACATGATATTAATTATTAGATACGTCACTACCGCTTGCAATAATGATAGTGTTATGTTACGCACAAGCATCTTATCATCTGAGTGTGATAAATGCACTTGTATGTATACATCTAAACTAGCATTATGCTTCAAAAACACGTCTATGTGACTTATACACTTTTACTTGCTCTTCGATACGTTTACCTGTTAGCCCAGAACGGTACGTGTTTTCATAGTCTCTACTGTAGCGATGGTCTGTTCAACTGAAACCTCGCGGCTTTTCCTCTTTCTGACATTGGTACCTTCAGGTAGGCCTGTGAGGTTCTGAAAAGAACCAGTACCAAACGTAGATGGACCCAATTCACGAATACGAACACACCCGCTACTGCAGCAACCGTTTCAACATCACCAAAATAACGTCACTGTTGTGACGTCAGAGTGGACGAGAGTTGCAATGCGTAAACGGAAAATTGAACAGAATCCCGAAAGATAAGAAATTCTAGACCTTTAGCATTGATTTAATTACCGATACCAATGGAATCAAAACGTACAAATTGGTAAATAAAAACTGCAGGCATTTTGCAATATGATTCCTTAACAGTGGAGCTTAACTCGAATTTGTACAGCCGTATAGCCCTTAGTCCCAGCAGATCTCTCAAATACGATTATCAGTAACCGATCTCCATAACCGCTGGGGGCGTGTCCTTCAAATAGCTACCAGAGATGGACACCTAGGTGATTGTACTTGCAAAAAAAAATTGAGTCCTTAACTGCATTGGGTTTGGTTTCCAGACACATAAACAGACAATTAAAGATTAGCCTGTTTATTGCTTTATAAAAACACAAACAAGTCACGTGATGTGAGATTTTTCATATGATATGATTCAGAAATACATGCTGATTGTAAAATGTAATTTGTATCCCTCTAGCATGTTCTATTGTGAAGATATTGTAGAAAAACAAAAAAAAATTGGTTTTGTACACTCTTTGTGACAAGCACGTACGTGGAAAAATAATATATTCATCTGGAAGTACAAGTAAAAGAAACTGTTGGTGATCTTATCTGACCCTATCGATCGTTACCGCGACCCCCACTTTTAATGCGATTCACTGATTGTACGTCCGTCCACTGCTTAAACAACTTCGGAGTGTTCATATTCGTTTAACAACCAGGCTGCGATGTAACCAAGAATGCGCTCTATTGATGACATTTCAATCAACTCACATTTCAAAAAGCCATGCAAATCAACATCTACGTACTATAGTGTTTTGAGGTACGTACATGTACAATATAAAAGGAGGGTGGGGCTAGGCACTACTAGGAATCACAATCAAACAACTGAAAATTTTTAGATCTATACATCATGCATGCGTTCATGCAATAGCTATTTAATATGCACGAAACCATGCGATTCCTGCACCCATTTGTGGCCTTAACATATCAATGGGTGTATCCAGGGCCAGGGATCACATGTAACACTTATACCTTATGTTGTAGCTGGCTCCATGCTTTGAGTGTGCAATGATGGATGATAACCTTGCGATATCTTCTCAACATCTCTTGTTCATGAAGGTAGCAAATGGGATGGTGCACATAGTTTAGATCATGCTCACCAAGTCCTGTCAAATCCACTATCAGATTTCTGTGCACAGCAACGTCCTTAATTCTAATTGGTTTAGTGCCACAGGTTGCAGGTGCAGCTGTGATTTAGTTTGGGTATAATTAAAGTGAATCAGTAAATTGGATTGCATGCAAGAGTGGTTAATTTTTCAGCGTGCTATAAGTAGTCATCATATGTTGAGTAAAAGCTTATAATTATCACTGTGAATTAATATTAACTTTATTTTACAATCATTTCGACAACTTTACACAGATGAATTATTAATACTTTAGCCCAAACCAATTGCCAATTCCACAAACAATGCATGCGGCCTCAGTTCTGCATGGTGTGACCTACACATATTAAATGTGACTATTTTGCAAGTGTGTTAAATATCTAAATCACAGGTTTGAGTTACAAAATAACACAATTGTTTGCGATTTCAGTGAGACATAATAATGCAGGCTATATATGTGCTTGTATACAACACGCTAAAGCAGTGATCAAGCAGTAATATACAATGATAAATTTAAAAACACTGTGTGAAGCTGAATTAAAGGAAGTTTTATTGCACAGCAGATGAGACATTCTTTGTGACATCCTTTATGTGTGCACATAGTTCCCGAGCTGCATCCATTATACTAAAATCTCTAATTTTAGCACCAATTGCATGCAGCCTTTGTAGCAATTGCAAAGCCTCTTGAAGCAGTTCTACATTATCTACTGATCCTTAATTCATTTCCAAGTTATCTGACTGCTCCCCTTCATCACTTGCATCTATCATGCCTTGTCTACTATGTGAAGCCACTCAAAGAGCATTGCAGTAGCTTTGTCATGCACTTTCTGTGCTGCCTGAGCAATAATGTTGAGACCAAGATCACCCAACACAGCACCCACATCTGGGTTAGTTACAGATAACTTGGAAAGCATGCTACACATTGAGTGTATCGACTCTAACTCCACTTTCTTATAATAGTCCCGAAAATCAGAAGATAATTCAGTGTTGCTAATGATAGGGAGACATTATGCGTGAACCCAACATCCAGCTATTGCTGATGGTGCAATGCTATCCCAGGCTTCCTTCAAAAGCACAACAGCATCGCCTACATGAGCAGGACATCCATACTGGAGCCCAGCGCTTCCTGCTGGAAGCTGTTTAGCCATTACCTGCAATTCATTGTAGTTTGCCACTGAAGCAACCACTTTTTCCAACAGCCTACTCTTGTAGCCTGTCTTTAATGTGGCAATAATTCCCTGGTCCAACAGCTGGTACACTGATGTAATGTTGGGAGGAACAGTAACCTGTCCCAAGAGGTCATTGACTTTTTCATTGTGGCCAGAAAACCCATCAACTAAAATAGCAACAGGGTCACGGGTATGCTTCCTAACAGTAGGCAAAAACACTTCATCCCACCACTTCTTATAATTGATGCTATCATTCCACGCATTTTTTGGGTGGTAATAGGTAGGCAAGGGGCTGTTTTTTTGAAGCAGCGTTTAACGGACATCTCCATCATTTTGTAAGTAGGTGCGGTTCGGTATGGCTCGATAAAGCAATCCACTCTCGTTGATGTTAAAAACATTGTCCGGTTGATTTTTGCCAACCTCTGCTAGAAACCTATCCATCTCCTGTTCCGATGCATCCAAATCAACATCTGATGCCTCCCCATGGCGATGGTAGTTACTGTTACATTAAACCGCCACCTCCAGCGATATAGAACCAGCCATTTGAGGCATGAAACTTATCTGCACCCAGGCCCAGTTTCTTTGCTTTGAACATTGCACGAGCTTTTATCATGCTTCTTGAGGCAACGGTTTTCGCGATCCTCGAAGCGCTCTGATGAAACAAAACCACTCGAACACAGCTTGGTCAATGTTAGGATTGCGGGACTATTTATAGTGACCTTGGAATGGACTGGTACTGTGCCACTTGTAATGCTTGAAGTTCGTTCAGCACTTTCTTCTTGTCTTTCAGGCTTAAACATCGCCTGGTGGTACGCGTTTTCCTCAGAGTTTTAGCCATGCGCTATAATGAAACCGGAAGAAATACATTTCTAATGCACGAGCACCTTTTTGTTTTCTGCCACGCGGTAGAGATAAACTAAAAGAAAGGCAATTGGGACTGTAAGTATGATTGCATGCATGTAAGCACGCCATATAAATGTGTTCTGCTCGTGCTATAGGTATATTAGCGCATGAATGGCTGAATTAAGCCCGCACATACCAGACGGGTAAGATGACTAAAGTGCTGAACGAACTTAAAGCAGTAAGTCAGTATTGCTTGAGGCTGCAGAGCTTGAAAAAAGATTTGTCAGCACAATAAAGCAGTACAAATACAGTCCATTCCAAGTTTGAATAGGTCCATCCCGCCATCTACATGTTTCATTGACCAAGCTGTGTTTGAGTGGTTTTTTTCGGGGATCACGAAAGCCAATACTTGTATGATGAAGCATGCAATAATAACATTTTTATTTATTTTTGTGCTACTCCGGGGGGGGGGGGGGGGGGGGGGGGGGCAAAAAACAAAGTGCAAGACACCATCCCCCAACTTTGAAGAGCTCATTGAGAGCATCAAAAATATGCTGTTATTTTTTTGCAGGGGTGTGTGGGGGGAAAAGTTATGAGTTGTCAAGTTTGGGGCGGGGGGGGGGGGGGGGGGGGGTCTTTGCCTTAAATGAAATTTTGGAAAAAATTTATTAATTATTTTTTTTCAACATATTGACAACATCATACTGTCCATAGAATACCATGTGATTCTAACCTGCATGCAGTGTAGATATGCTCATCTGGTTTTAAATTCGGTCATTTAGCAAATATGCAGTCACCATGAGGTCGCATGAATTGCTTAGTGAAATTGGCACTTGTTTAATATCTTATGCTATTAATAGATTATTTTACTTAGTTTTCTTTTTGCTTACTTTTGAAATGATTGTAAAATATAAAGTAAATATTAATTCACAGTGATGCTTTAATTATAAGCTTTTACTCAACCGCATATAATTCATATGATGACTACTTTAACCAGTGTTACATGCAGTCCAATTTATTGATTCACTTTAATTACACCCAAACTAAATCACAGCTGCACCTGCAATCTGTGGCACTGAAACAATTAGAATTAAGGATGTTGCTGTGCACAGAAATCTGATAGTGGATTGGACGGACATGGTGAGCATAAAATGTTATCTATATATACTGTATGCACCATCCCATTTGCTACCTTCATGCACAAGCGATAGGCTATTAACCATCATTGCACACTCAAATCATGACCCTCGATATGTTGAAGGACTCCTGGCATTGGATGGTCCACTGGAAAACGGACGCTGAACGCTCGGTAAGCCTGTGTAAGGGTCTTGCAACTTCAGCAAAGTTTCTTATGAACCTCCGGTAGTAGTTTGCAAGGCCAAGGAACTGTTGCACTTCTCTCACATTCTGGGGAGTCGGCCAACACTGCACTTTGCGAAGCTTGTCAGGATCGGCCTCAATCCCATCCTTAGATACAATGTGGCCTAGGTACTGTACTCTTTCCCTGAGGAAGAAACATTTTGCTGGCTTGATCTTCATTCCTGCTTCACGTATGCGGGCAAACACGCTATCCAGATTGCTCAGATGTTCTTCGAACGTCCTACCATGACGATGATATCGTCCAGATAGACTAGACAAGAGGTCCATTGAAGTCCGCTAAGAACGACATCCATAAGCCTCTGAAATGTAGCTGGAGCATTACAAAGGCCAAACGGCATCACTTTGAATTCAAACAATCCCTCATTGGTACAGAAAGCCGTCTTTGCTCGATCCTCCTCCTCCAGCTCTACTTGCCAGTAGCCACTAGCCAAATCGAGCGTCGAAAACAATTGAGATTCAGATAGCATCTCCAGGGTATCGTCAATTCGAGGAAGTGGGTAGGCGTCCTTACGGGTGACCTCGTTCAACTTGCGATAGTCTACGCAAAATCGTACACTGCCATCTTTCTTCTTAGCTAGTACAATAGGAGAAGCCCATCCGCTTTTAGAGGGTTGTATGATGCCGTTGTCCATCATCTCTTTGATGAGTTCCTTGACAACTGTTCTCTGAGCTGGTGGTGTTCTGCGGGGATGCTGTCTGATGGGTAGAGACGAGCTTGTATGGATAGCATGTTGAACCTTAGAAGTCTGTCCCAGCTTCTGACCTGGACAAGCAAACACATCGGCATACTGCTGTAGAAGAGCGAATAGTCTCCCCCTCTGTTCATCTGAAATACTGGTGGGAGATTGTGCCAACTGGTGAAGGACATTTGCCTTATCTATCGGACATGTTCGGATTTCTGCAGGTGATGATAAAGCTCCTATCTGCCACTCTTCTATTCTGTGAAGCTCACCAATTGTTGTGCCCTGACGAAAGGTGATGCTTTGGTCGCTGGCGTTCAGCACACGGACTGGGATAGAGGTACAGGTTTCCAGGATTGCTCTGGCTATGACCACGGACTGGGATTTGAGGTGGTGCCCTTCGAGAAGCCATAATCCATAAGGTGGCAGTTCTGATTTCCCAACAACTTCAATTTCACACCTTGGGGGAATAATGGTGGTCTCTGCCAGTCTGACATCATAAGTGGGGGACGTTTTCTGGCACAAAGGAAACGCTGTGCCACCCGCTAAGATCAGCTTCTTCCTTGGGATATCTATTGTGCAACTATTGTCCTGGAGAAAATCCATCCCGAGAATGCCATCAGAAGTAAGGTTATCGGTAATAATCACGCTGGTAGTGACCAGGGAAGCTCCAATGTTGAGTTGAATCTTTGCTCGTCCGAGTACCTTCAATGGCGATCCATCTACTCCAACCAAACGTGGCCCTTCCCATTTCTCCAGCATCCCTTCGTTGATTTTACTCCATATCTTACTGTCAAGTAGCGACGCCGAGGCTCCTGTATCGACCATAAGCTTGAGACCCACCCCCTTCACATTACCGTACAGAAAAAATGATTCTTGAAACAAATTTGAGATTACAACAGTTTCAGTTCGAGCCTTCTGTTCACAACCTTCGGTAGGCAGGCTCACGCCATCGAAGGACTGTCGTTTCCCTGACGCTTCCGCTGTGCTCTGCAATAACGGGCAACGTGGCCAGGACCTCCGCAATTCCAGCAGGTTAGGGGACGATCGTTACTTCTATTAGGCCTCCTACCATCCCCTGTCCTCTCTCTCTCTCCTTTTAGTCGAGCCTCCAACCGTTCCATTCTTTCCGTTAATTTCTTAACAACGTCGGCAGTGACAGGACTCGTCCCCGCTCCTCCAATCAGCTGGTCGTTCGTCACTCCTCCCACCACATGCGATTTGGAATCCGCGTAGCACTCGATTTCCAATGTTGCGCTTACAGCAGTATCTAGCGTAGCTGGCCTTCTCTGCCGTACAGCGAAAGCTACTTGAGAGTTGTCGATAAGCGACAGGAACACGTTCAGCGCCAGCTGCTCCTTGGCTTTGTCTTCGAGGTCTGGATACCCTTTCTGTGCCATTATTCTCAGTCGGTCCGCCAGATCTGCCCACCCTTCTTCTTTCTTCCTCTTAGCCGTCTGCAACTCGGTCTGGTAGCGTTCACGTCTACAAGATGGCTCGAATCTCTCCTGCAACGTCTCTTTGGCGGTCTTGTAGTCCGCGATGCTTTGCGGCGAAAGTCTCTGGAACGATGCCAGCGCGCGTCCCGTCAAACTGATTTTTAACCACTGCAACTTAGCAGCGGCGTCCCACTTGTTGATATCTGCCGCACTCTCAAAATGGAAGATCCATTGATCCCAGGATTCTTCACCCGAGAACTTCCCGGGAGTCACGGTAGGTCTAGCCATATCCTCGATCCTGCCGACTACGCCAATGTAGTGAGTGTAATCAAACGATATCTATATGCCTAGTACATGGACAGAATGTGTATATATACTAACCCTAACAGAATGTTCTAGAAGGGGTTAGAGTACAAGCACATGACTTTTTAATACTTCAGGCGTTCGTGCGTCATCGTTACACTAAGGCCACAAATGGGTGCAGGAACTGACACTGCTACTCACTCCTGGCTTCGATCATTATGGGGTTTGATTGCTTGCTACATGCGTGTACATATATTCACATGGTTTCCGTGCATATGAACTAGCTACTGCATGAATGCATGCATGATGCATAGATCTAAAAAGGTTAAGTTGTTTGATTGTCATTCCTAGTACTGCCTAGCCCCACCCTCCTTTTATGTTGTACGTACCTCAAAACGCTATAGTGATGTTGATTTGCATGGCTTTTTGAAATGAAATGTGAGTTGGTTGAAATGTCATCAATAGAGCACGGCTGTCTGCTCTCATTGAACGCGTGGAAAGAAAGCCCTACGCCCCAAAATATTGAAATGGTTGCGTAATCCCATAGCAACGACCCTGACAACCGAAGTCCATACCACGTGCTGTGCACGAAGTAAACCAAATGCAACAAACACCTAAAAGCCATACAATGAGTGCGAGGCACCTCTGACCTTTAATACAAAGCACAAATCACGTGGTCTATCGAATAGCACTGCTGGCTTGGGCGCTCGAAAGCTCTCTACTTGCGCACAGCTAACTCCGACCGCGTGAGTTCAGTAAAGGATAGCGACTCTCAGGAACTGAAATAGACTCAGACAAAACTTTCGTGGTTAAGTGGACAACATGTGCTATCAATTTTTTGTAAATACTAGTGTCTACGAATTTTCTGAAGTAGTTTTCCAGCCTTTTGAAATGGGCCATTTTTATGAGTTACCGCGGTTTTATATATACTTGTGCCATGATACATGAAACACAAGGAAATAATACTATACATGGCAAATACTGTATACGAGTGAGTTTTGATCATCTAATATGCTGATAAATTTTTAGAACTTTTAAGAAACGTGGCCAAACATGTTGGGTCACACCATATACATGTAAGAAGCCTTCTGCACTGCAGGATTTTACAAACGTGGCCTCTATTTTTTTACATGACTGAAAATACAGACCTCCAGGCTGGTTTAATAAACAAAATCCAGGTTGGTTTCCACCACAAACCCAGTGCCTTCAAGGCTTTTCCATCCTGGAATTGAGTATCCAGTGTGGAAACGCCTTTTAACCACCCTGGATTCATCAAATAAATCCACTGATGGTAGAGAATTCATCAATTTCCACCCTAAACGTTTTAAAACTTTATTCTGTGATTATTACTAAATACATTGAAAAGTAGGGGGTGAGGAGAACTATGTCTTTTGTTTCTTGGTTGGAGGGGGTATAGCAGCCACCATGCGTGGTTCAATGCTTAGTAAATGTTCCTTTACGATGCATTGCAGCTGTTTCACCCGGTCTTTTATTGACACAAATGCCAAGCTAAGTTGAGTAAACTTGGCATGTATGGACTGCTGCGACATAGTGCTGATGGTCAGAACACATTGTCTCAAGGGTCCTTCTTGTGGCATACCCTCGGATTGAAAGAGGGGTTGCCATCTCGTCACTTCCAATAATGCAAAATAGACAAGGGTAGCACCCTATTGCATGGTTAATTATGTTTTGCATGACACTTGCATTGAATTTGTGGCACATACCACTTGCACCAGATAAGCCATACATCTTTGACAAAAACTCAGAGTCCCCGCACATGAATATCTTGACAGTGTATTGCCTTTTGATAATTTATACACTGTTTGCTGCATATTAGTTAGAACTTCCTACCTATCTCCACTTCATTCCATGCAGATGTTCGACCTGGTCTTTGAAGTGATCTAAAGCCACATGAAGGTTGGTGACACTGTCACCAGCTTCAAAGCAGCAAAAGACACAGGTGTTGTGAACTGAGTTTGGTGCAGCAACATTCACAATTTGAAAATTCATTTTAAATGTCCCGCCACCCTTATCTCCTCCAATTTTTAGCCACACCTCACTGGCTGGTATGTACCCATCGTGCCAGGTAAGTAGCCCTGCCCTGCAAATGAGAATTAAAATTATAGTATTTTTGTTGTGTTTTTACCTTTCATTATCATCTAAGAGGTGTACAACCATATCCACCAGATGTGGAATGTAAACCAAAGGAGATCCGTTGACTTCCTCTCCACCAGAAGGAAGTGGAAAAGAAAAGGGGGCAATTTCTCCTTTCAGGTTATCACCCACAATTTGGCAGGAAATCTGGCGCATTCTCTCCTCCCCAGCCAGACAAATCCCTGATGATTTGAGCCACCTGGAAAAGCAACAGTGTTTCATTTTTGCTGCATTTTCATGTCTTACCTTCTAAGGAGTCTCAATTTGTTCCAGGGAATGGCAAGACCAGCTTTTATTGCCAATGTCTCAGCTGCTCCAATTTCAATAGTTGACAAGATTCCTGCCTTGTCCAATAAAGCTCTTCTCTCTTCATCACTGAGGGTGAGCACCTCTTTCTGAATAAGGGCCGTTGGCTCTCCTGCACTGAGAACACTGCGTATCATCTGCATTTCTGAGCAACTTGTCTTCAAAGTCCTTGAACTGGCTGCTGTGGTTTGTTGGCGGGATTTGGTCACCTGTATGAATGTCATTGGCTAAAGTGAGGTTAAATATTATATAACAGTACTAGTGACACTAAACTGCTCCTCCAGTAGCCAGTTTTATGATACTCAGTCTTATCAGGACTGGTAGAGACAGCTCTCTTCAGAATTCCCGCAACTGTTCTTTCTTCACTAGCAGTGAGACATGATGTACACTCGTGCCTTCGTAACTATGGGCCTTCATTTCTCTGTTGCATTTCACACACAGAACCAGTATATCATTCAGCAGCACAAGTCTGGTGCTGGTCTGATATGTGATGGCACGAGGTGAGCATCTGAAGAGCAACAGGGACATTGCAGTGTAGTTGACGTTGCTACGCGCTCCACAATGCATTGTGCACATGCAAGTGCACCACATAGCAGCTCAAGAGGCTGTTGTTGAATTTTAAGACACACCCGGCAGGTCAGCTGCTCTAGGATGGAGGGATTGTTCTGGCTTGAAACTGGTGGATGATGCTCAAAAACAGGAGTGGGAGCAATCTCCTTAAGGTATTTAATAAGCATGTTGGGTGTTGCACCTGGGAGACGGCCTCTTCCAGCAGTGTGCCTTCTGAGTGTTCCCCTTCCACTTACTTCAAAGTGCTTGCATACCTGTATATTATTTCACCAATGATGCATTTGTTAGTTCTTACTTATTTACCTTGCATTCCTGATCACTGTGCATCTCCCACTGAAACAGCTTCACAGAACACCTATGATGGACCACCTCTGTCTTTGCAGTGATGGCTCTGTGCATTGAGCGTTCACAGCAGCTGCAAAAAAGCTCACTGGGTGTATGTGGGCATTATCTCCTGTCGTGTCAACACCAAATGCTATGTGCAGATTAGCTGCAAACACTTTGCACTGGAAACTGCTAACAGTCTTTTGTTTGCACTTTTTTAGCCTTTGTCCGCATACCCTTCAGTGGATTGCTAGTTGTTGGATGTGGTAATCCATCCTGTAATCATGTACATGGGCTTGTAATTAGAAAATGTATCGATTATTCATAAGATACACTCCTAGTTTTTGTGCCTACAGAAAATTCGCAGCATCTTCTGGATCATGAATAAATGTTACCTCATCTCTGCTCTAGACACTGATGGCCGACCTACCTTCCAATTCAGTTCCGGAAGACTGCAGTACTGAATCACGTAACCACTCTGCCAAAATACGTGCCGCGTGGTGTTGAGAAACTCGCTGCGCGTGCTGATGACGTGTGGATTAACATTATGCGTGATGAGTGGTACATAAAGGCATGTTGTGATGGCGTCTGAAAAACTGTTTTTGCGTTTATTTGAAGTGTTGGAAGGGCAGTTTTTAGCTTTGAAACTTCAGGCAGTTTTAATTAGGAATGTCTTCATATATATTGGATAAATACCGTAATATTCTAATTGTCAACCCAGTTTCCAGCCGCATACAACCGTGAGAGCGCATTCTTGGTTACATCGCAGCCTGGTTATTAAACGAATACCGCTAAGCGTACATGTATTGCTAATTTATAGCCGGCGCACTCCGAAGTTGTTTACACAGTGAACTGATGTACAATCAGTGAATCGCATTAAGTGGAGTCGCAGTAAGAGTCGGCTAAGATCACCAACAGTTTCTTTTACTTCCAGATGAATCATATAACTTTTCCACATACGTGAGGTGCGATTTTTCCACATACTACTGTACATAACTAATTTAGGCAAACACTTTGAAACGATGTGAATCATAAAGTTTCTGAAACTTATAGTCCCATGAAAGGGCACCACAACGGTGGAAATGTTTGCTTTGCTTGGAAGAAAATAGTTTTTGAGTCTAATATGCATATCAGTATACACTAGCACCAATGTTAATGTGGGGGCCCTATTTCACTAGTGGGTACCAAATCGCTAATGAAATGGGGCCTTGCAGGGGGCCCAATTCCCTAGCGCTAATAGGCCGGCCGGCCCCAAATCGCTAGGGAAATGAAGCAGGGGGGACCCATTTATAGGGGGGTACCTATATCGCTACCACAGGGTCACAAAAAGGGGGAGGGGTACGGGAGGAGGGATGGGCCTACTCCCCCTATATCGCTACCACAGGGTCACAAGCAGGGGGAGGGGTACGGGAGGAGGGATGGGCCTACTCCCCCTATATCGCTACCACAGGGTCACAAGCAGGGGGAGGGGTACGGGAGGAGGGATGGACCTACTCCCGCGCATTTTTTACATCTTTAACTTATGCATGAAAAAAAAATGGACAAGCGGATGGATACTGAAATTTTTTTGCACACGCTCAATAATCCATGCCCTCGCAATTGAGCGTTCATATGCACTTTTATTGGAGTTCTCTACATCGTGCCTTCTGTCCGTCAAATATATGTTGGTGAGCACTTAAGTTGATATAGGATTATTTCACCTTGCAAAGTGGGATAGATGCTGTGAGTCACAAGCACAGTAGTGAGCCATCAACATCTGGTCTACCAGTTACCATTTCAGAGAAGATTATAAATACCTTATTAAATGCTTTGACTTCTTCCGGAGTATCACTAATTGAATTTTGTGATGTTTGATGGCAGAAGTAGGTATATGCTCTTTAACCCTGCGTACAATGTCCATGTTTCTTTCTCTTCTAGCGTTAAAGCTTCCATTCAACTGTTCAAGGAATGATAACCACCATGCCTTATACATTTCTTCAAGGCACTTGTACTTTGGTAAAGAAGCAGTAAGAGCTTCCATGTCCAGTTTTGCAGAACTAGAATTAACAACAAGAGAAATGCCACTTGGAATCACCTACAGGGCAAACATTCCATCAAAGTGAACATTCAAGTTTTAATTTATTTGTTATGCGATTAAATGCTGCAACTTCAATTATACAATGTAACATCACCATTAGCAGCTTCAAACCAGATTGGTTCCCACTTGGTTCCCAACTTTCGTTATTCCAGTCTTTGCACTTTATTTCTGCATGCCCGTCAATATTCCTGTAGAACCTAAATATGTGTGGAGTTGAGTGGTTGTGCAGTTCCTCTGTATGTGGCAACAACTATGATTTAACATCTGCCATTTTTTTCTAGACTAGCTGCCTCTGTGGGCATTTTCTTTGAATTTTTGCATCCAGAAAGCAAATCTATAAAAGCAATTATTTATACGTGTGAATTTATTAATCACACTTACCAGGAACAAGGTTCTCTTTAACCATCTCCAATAAAGCAGCAATGTCTTCAGGTGTGTGCCCAACCATGAGAGAACCAAGTTCTATATTCCTGAGGACAAAAAACCAATACTACTTCAAAGCAATGCAACTAATTACCTCTTCAAATAAATGTAGTTCTACTAGCAATGATATAAGTGACGGTTCTTTTTTTCTCTAGCGGTATTGTCAAGTTGTATGTATAAATGTTTTGAAATAGGCTGAGACATGCAGGACTCTGTCTTGAAGTGTGATTATACAACCTAATTATATCGAATGCAATCAGGGTAATAAACATGGTAGCCAGAATGTATGGAATATCCTACCTGCAGAATAACGTTTATGGTGTGATTTGGGTCATGCGGTCAGTGCACGTAATTCAAATATATGACAGCATGATGACCATGAACTACAGTAGTTCATGGTCATCATGCTGTCATGTATTTGAATTACATTATTCTGTGCTATGTGTTCTAAAATGCCATAGAACCTGATTCACATCTGACTTTTGAATTCTTTTTGTGTGAGGGAGCTGTGTCGTAATTTGGTCCATCCCATCAATAATACTCTCTTATAGCATCGTATTTTTTTCTCTGATCCCAGTGTAGAAACAGGTAGTTATTTGCACGTACTTAGACATTATATGCATGTCTGAATTAAGTTTCATATCTTTTCTGTAAAGACAGAAAGTTACATTTGTAACTTCAAATGATCCTTCATCGATTGATTTAGCTCTGCAATTCTTGTAGCATCTAAGCGATTTTCCTTCTCACCTTTGATCACAGTGCAAACATCACATTCTGTGAAACAAGTTTTTCCTGGAATGTAATCATGCAAATGTAACGCCTCCTCTTCATTTCATCAACATTCAATGAACACCAATAATTTGGAGAGATTACTTGGATTAATTTACAACCATCCTATGTGGCATGTAATCTCCTATTAAAATGAAGTCATTGTTCATCCATGCAAAGGCTTGATTTGATCTCTCCAATGGCTTTCAATCAATGTCTTTAAATACATGAACACATCTGTTTGACACATTGTTTTTTTTTTGGCCTGAAAATACAGTGATTTAAAAATACCCAAAGTTGACATTCACAGAGATTGGCACATATTCTTCCCACTAATAATGAATGTCACATCCGTGTAGGATGAGTATTTATATAATCAACATTCCACTGTAGTTTTGCATTTTTAGGGAGTTTAACATATGACATCTTAGTATCAGAGTAGAAACATCTCCTACCCGAAGAAGACAACGTTGAGAATGAGCTTGCCAGATGGAAAGTTCATTGTAATGGAATTTCTGGAGAAAAAACAATTCCACAACTACTATGCCAGAATGGTGATCTAATCCTCTCTCCAATGTATAGGAACTTTTTTATGTCATGGTGATACATCCAATTGGCAGTGCAGAAGCTGCAGGGCATTTTCCTGTCTAAGATACATTCATGGCTTCATTCCACCATGTCTAGTGAAAGGCTGGGAAAATTGGGAGTATTTGCCCTTCAGAGATTTGATTTTGATTTATATGTTGACAAAGTATGTGCAACATTAAACAAAAACACCCCTTCCCCCTCACCTTGGGACTCAATGACGCCCCCTCCCCCCTCCGCTGCCCTCCACTCCCTTTTCTAATAAATGCCTGTTAAATTATTTAACCCTGTACCTACATGCGCACAATTACAATGGCATCGAAGCGAAAATGGAGTGGTCGTAAAAAGCGGCAGCGCGAATTATCGCGAAGTGCAGAGGCAAAAACAAGCATTACTACCTACTTTATTCGTAGGACTTATAGTGCGATCTTACCTGACTCGGTGTCGCCATTAGGAGACCCCCCCCATTGGCGCCCCCCCTTACCCCTGCCCCCCCCCCCCCCCCCCCCCCCCCCCCCCCCTCCCTTCTAGAAATGCTGGGGCGCCCATGGTAATGCATCTGTTTTGTACAGTATGACTAGTGAAATGCACATACATGAATGATGTACAAATGGTCACCAATGGTACTTGAAGTTTCAAGATGCCCACGTCAAATTATCTATTCTGATATCACCTACTGCAATTAATGCATGCAATTACATTGTATGACTTGAACTGCAAATTTTTCCGCTTTATGTCCTTACGGATAAGTTTTGCAGGTGCAACGGGATCTCCATTTGAACATTGTAATCCTATCCGTCTTTTATTAGCTTATTTCATTACAATGTTTTGGTACCTTGGCCTCTTAGGACTGAAAAGGGAGCACATAATTGCAAGACTGTTCTTTTTTTTATTTCCCTGAAGCTGCGACCTCTGAATTGACCGCGCAAATTGTTTGAACATATGTTTTGACAGAAGGCTTAAACGTGAGGGGTAACCGACTCTTATATGTATTCGGAACTCACTGTGTGTGTGGAGTGCATTAGTATTGCGTAGTCTAGGGACCCGACGCTGGCAAATTACATTACTGGCAATCGCTGCGTAAATCTGGGTCTGGGTACGAAACTACGCTAGTGGTAGGTCTGTCTCCGTGGCCGTTGCTTTCGATCGAGTGTTTTAAAACGATAACGAAGCGTTGGCACCACGCACCCGCTGGCATATAATCTATGAAATACACAACATAGATCTACATACAACATGCGCCTCGTTAAATAGTGCTGTTATCGTGGAGCGACAGGACGATCGGCACTTCATTATCCGCTATTTAATTTTTCTCCTCCTTCGTTTCATCACCTGTAACTCGCTTTTGGACATCATATGCAGACAAACGAATTTCTAATTGTTGCATTTATCTTCCAGAGGTGCTTCATAACAATATGATGTGTAACCATTAGCTGGTTAAGATAAAAGACGAAGATACCGTTCGTGGACGTAATTTTGTAAAATTTATAACTTGGAACCCACACTTACTATGCACTTCAATAGTGAAAAATAAAGCTAGATAAAACTTCTTTCCATGTGGGAGAATCGATCCTTGTCCTTACCTGTACGTATAGTAGGTGCAGATTTCAACGTCAACCGGTACACTGTAGGTGTTTGTCATTGTATTGTGTTTAGCGCTAGCACCTGTTTCATGCCTTCACGTCAGCGAAAGCTTAAGGGCATAAACAAATGTTAAAAGGTAGACTGATGTTTAAACATAAGGACGTGATTTTGGATGAGCTGCATTCTGAGTTGACCAAGGAAAAGGAAAGGGCTCGTTACAAGGAAAACGTCAAGAGAGCCACCGAACAACAGAGATGTAGGACATTCAACTGTGGTCACTAATCGAGCACGGTACGAAGAAGACCCCGAGCCAAACGTGCTAGCGAGCCAAGCGGTATCATGTAGACGCCGAATCCAAGCAGGCTATACCAAGCGGGCTCGGTACCAAGAAGACTTATATATAGACACCAAACAAGCTACCGAGCGAAAGCGGTACCAAAAATGATGTTGTTAGAATCGAACCAAGAGAGGGGGAGGGGGGGGAGGAGATTAAAAATATGGGAACATGTAAATAAAATACTTCTCTATCTGTAGGATGTAGGATTGGAGCAAGAAAACATAATAATACACTGTTACAGCGGGGTTTGATAGGATCCTACAACCAACAGTCCTAGTAGAGAATGGACAAGATTGTTGCAAGACTAAAGACATATGCTCAACTGAACTGACCTAGGTCACAGAATAATTAATTGCTTGCATTAAAAAAATGTGCGCACATATACAGCAATTTTGCATGTTCCTATGGGTAGAGTACAGAGGGAAAATTCATGTACATGTAGCGCATCAAAACTAGATAATGATGCTGTTGTGTTAGAGGCACAGTAGAATAGTTGATAATTGTTTATATACATGTACATGTTCTTAATTCGTTGGTTTTCCTTCTTGAATGTTACATTTTCCTGATGCAGTATTATGTAGGGTCTATGTTACGTGTTTTGTGCGTTTGGCTTTTGAGCTGACTTCATCACATCGGCGCTGTGGCGGTGCATGGTGTGTGTTTCCTGTGTTGATATTTGGCATAGTACATGTACTATGCGCATCGAAGTAAGTGAATTGACGTCATTTGCGAAGGTTAAAATTATAATTCCAATGTTGATAATATATGCAAGTACGATAGCGCAGGCTTTATATGTTTGTGTGTGTATGTGTGTGTGTGTGTGTTGTGTGTGTGGTGTGTGTGTATGTATGTGTGCGTGTATGTGTGTGTTGTGTGTGTGTGGTGTGTGTATGTGTGCGTGTATGTGTGTGTTGTGTGTGTGTGTGTGCACGTTGTGTGTGTGTATGTGTGTTTTGTGTGTGTGTTGTGTGTGTGGTGTGTGTATGTGTGTGTGCATGTGTAGCAGCTGTATGTGTGCTGATGTGTGGTGTTTATGTGTGTGCTCCTTGTGCTGACAATCTATGGTGGTTTTCTACATGTGAAATGGACGTTGTTTCATTGCCCTTATCACTATAATAACATCGTTCAAAATAAATGTACCAAATACTGATATGATTCAATCGGCTGCTACGTTTAGTGATCAATTAAAAGGTGAGAAAGCAATGCTTGCAGGAAGAGCGATTATAAGATGCCTGTCTTGTGTTGTAGGCATCCCTGAAATATCTGTACCACCGCACCAATTTTTGGCGCAGTCACGCCAATTTCCCTAAAACAATTTGCATCTATATACTTTGTTCATGCATATCCCAAAACAGCATGTGTAAAGCGGGTCTATGGCTTCTGCATGCGCACGATAAAAGTCTTCAATTAAATTCGACAATCATGACAATACGATACATATATTCCATATTACAACTATACAATTCCATTTTGTGTAAATGGACAAATCCCGCTGGATTCTATATTTTCTCTAGCTTCACCACTAAAATATTATCTATACCCATCGAGTAAACATTGGTTGAAAACCTAACAAAGAATCTACTACTAGTTCATAACATAACAACTTGTATTCTTCAAACATGCCTGTATAGTGTGTCAATGCAGGTGTCACGTAGAATTAGGGACCCATTGATTTAGGGATCCCCGTCCCCAAATCTCCGGAGAATTGGGGATCCCCGGCCCCAAAACTGCGGAGATTTGGGGATCCCCCCGTCCCTAAATCACCGGAGAATCGGGGACCCCTTCGTAGGATTAGGGACCCCATATAACGATATCGATTTTGATATAGCCAGCACATAGAAGTATGTATATAGGCCCGTGCCGATTTATAGCACATATACACGATTATAAATGCACACTTTTGGATAGCACAAAGCTTAGAACAAACGGGATGTGTTGATTATTAACACACACATACAGCCATCATATGGTCCATTGCAATACATCCAATACCATACAAACAGAAGCGTATACGCGTAACATTGCTGACTGAGAGGGAACCCAGGCTTCATCAACAGCTAGGTCGATGGCATTGTGATGGAAGGCTTTACCTTGCGATGACCGTGCACCTCTCGTGCACATTATGAAAGATCAGAGCGAAGAAGGGAGAAGGCAAGACGGCAACGTATCCAATCAATAGTTAAGCTAGTCTCCTGTACATTTACCCATCCCTCCTGATTGTGATAACTCATGACGGTAGCGTTTTATTTATGTAGTGTTCAGCAGCCACATCATAAGCAACTCTATAGTGCCTTGATATTGTGGTGATCATTGCCTGAGTAAGAACACATATATGCTTTACACAAAAACAATCATTTGCTCAAGTATGTACCTCAGGAAGTAGGTTATTGAGAGCAAAAGAAAACCCAGATTTGGTGTAACCAATTTCTGCATATTCATCATCTGCTAGCTGAACAACAAAGTGACAGATCTCCCTATTCTATTATCAAGATAAACAAATGTTAGACTAGCATGTATACACATACATACATACATACATAATGAAACATCTTACCAGAGGTTCAAATGTCTTTACTGGCCATGTGTCAGCCAGCTGTACTATTTCAGTTCTACTTGGCATTTTGCCTTTGATTTCAAATACACTCCCTTCCACCTCAGTTTATTTGTTTTGCATAAGATCCGCAAATGCTTCTTTATATGTGTGCATGCTTTACATATAAAAAATATGTCTCAATGCTTTTAATAATCTTTCTGACCATGATAACAGATATAGGAAGCTTCCGTTCATGGATAATGTAATGCTATTTATGCGCATCTGTGAAAAGCAGACAGCATATTCTTGCTGAATAGATCTGATTATGGTACTCTGGATGATTTGTGGTACCACTTGTGTACTGCACATATCAAAATCATTCACAACTCTGGCATGATATGATATATTCTCTTCATTTGAGGCACCTTCCTTTCCATTCTCTTCATCTGATCCACTTTCCCATACATTCTCTTCATCTGATCCACCTTCCCATATATTCTCTTCACTTTTAGCATCTGCTCCTTCATTATCTTCATTTGAGGCACCTTCCTTTCCAATCTCTTCATCGGATCCACCTTTCCATACATTCTCTTCACTTTTAGCATCTGCTCCTTCATTCTCTTCACTTCTAGCATCTGTTCCTTCATTCTTTTCACTTTTAGCATCCATATCTTCATTTGATTCTTTGTGTTCATCTGGATATTTGTAAACTTTCAATCTGTTAACATTAACTTTTGTCATTAAGACAGCCCCTTTCATATTTTAACTCATACACACCTCTTCCAATGCATCAGTTAATAGGATATGGGCCAAGCCAACGGTCATCCATTTTACCACCTTTATGCTGTTTTCTCGTTTAAGACTGTAGTGCCAACTTGCAGCTCATTTGGATTGTGTTTTCTATCATACAATTCCTTCTGCTCTCTTTGGGCTAATGATATGTTTAAACCTGTGGCTTCAAAAAGTTTCTCTCTTGTCTGCAAAAGGGCTTCAATCACAATGCTCATTTCACTCTCCATATGATTGTGTGACTCCTCATTTTGCATGATTTCATTGTCAATGAGAAGGCGCATCTCCTTTTGAAACAGCAAAAAATATGGAGAATATTTTGTTGAAGCTTGGCAAGATGCCTGTAGCCCATGAGAACTGTTTCAATTTTGACATCCCAGTTTTTCTGATCTTCATCCACCATCTTTGCTAGGCACCGAGACAGAGTATGATTAAAACGTTCTGTAAGACCATTAGTCAAAGAAACAGAAGTGGTATTTTTAAATGGATATCCACATCAATAATTACATTTTAAAAAATACCTGTGGGTGGTTGGCACGTGCTCAGACTTGGTAATCAAATAGAGCTGTCTTGTTATTTCATTAACAAACTCTCTACCTTGATCAGTTATGACAATTTCAGGAGCTACATTTTAGGCATTGAATGATATGCTGTTTATGCATAGCAGTTTAATTTTATCTTACCGAGTACATGAATTTAGCCACACTGACTGCAATTTTGTCTGGAAGAGCTGTGGCTTCTGCCCACTTTGAGAAATAATTGGTCAAGGTGATGATGTATTTATTGCCAAGTGATGTTTCTGGTAGTGGACCAATTAAATCCATTCCCACTTGGTGCCAGATTTGAGCTTTTACAGGAATAGGATGTACGTAGCACTCCAGCACTCCAGCTGAAGTGTTGTTGTTTCTTTGACAATGGTCACATGAACTCACCTGCATGGTAAAATATGCATTTATAATTATACTAAATCTTAATCATATGTTTACATGTCACAACCTTACGTATGATTTAACATCTGTATATAGCCCTGGCCAGTAGTACTTCGATGCTATAGTGGCATTAGTCCTATTAACTCCGAAGTGACCAGTGTCATGTGTTAAGGAGACAATTTCTTATCTACACTCTCTACAACTAGCCGAGTAGTACCCTGAAATCCATTGTCTACGCGCGTTTTATGCATGAGGAAAGAGAAACTGTGATGTGACATATTTGAAATTGTAAGACGTCGTTTTGATTCTCACCTCTACCCGTGTAGTATAACTCCGCGCCTTTTACAGTGAAAAAATTGGCCCTCTTCCATAACGCTTAGCTTGTTTGTCCGATTTCGAAAAGGAAGAGGGATACACGCCTTGTACAAGATAGTTGTGTATCTCTTTAAAAGTAAATCGCTTCGTCACTCGCCATATGTGTGCTGCCACGTGCTTTCTAGATCTGGTAATGTATAAAAAAAATTTAAGGGTCCCCATTTCTACGCAAGGGTCCCCAGTTCTACGTAGAATTGGGGACGGGGGGTCCCCAATTCTATGGGGTCCCCAATTCTACCTGACGCAGGTATTTATTTAAGAACACATAAGTTTCAGGCCACAGTAAGTTGAACCTTGCTGGCTGCATTTGCCAAGTCAATGGCAGACAAAAATAGATAATATTGTTGGTCTATGGTAAGATGAGCGAGAACGATGACGACGAAGACACATGGTGGCTGACCTAAGCCATCTGAATAATGATATGGTTGCTTCCACAATCAGTTGTTGGAACATACTTATTTGGATTAATTTTAGAGGACATCACATACAAAATCCTTCTTTGATGTTAAGGTTTTCATCTATTCTGCATCATTTCCTTTGAGCTAGTACAGTGTTACCGCAGAGCTGAACTATGGACAGAAACGTGAATATGAAGACATACGAGAGGTGGAGCATGGGTCTAACTCTCCACTTATTGTCGCAACTATTGGCAGACTATAGGAGCAACCGCATCATTTGGGTACAACACCAGCCTTCACTTGTACCTTTACACTGTTCGAAGGAAAAGCAACTTTAAGCTATAAATCTCTGAGATCGCCGTCACGCAGCACGATACCGTTTTGGCAACGTGAGCTCGAATTCTTTGGCACTCTACACTGTTCACACGTGCACGGAGCATCCAGATGACCACCACGTGCACACGTCTATAGACTACATATGATGCAATTGTCTTGGCACTGTTCCATAAACATGTTTATGCATCCTTTAACGTTAAGCGACTACTTAATTGCATTATAATGTGTATGTATAGTGTACATGTATATACCTCGTGTAGGCCGATTCTAATACACATTTAGCCCTATAGCATACCATCAGAGGGGCATAAAATCTATTGATTGCGTGAATTTGAAGGTGAGCCGTTTCTTATACAAACCGCACACACGAACTAGCTAGACTATTGTGCTTCACGAATATTTGCAATATCAATCATTCTTCTTAGATATGCGCATTCTATCGCGGACGGTGAATAAGAAGTTAGTTGCGCGAAGAAAGGCTGCAGATGCAATTATCAACTAACACATGCACGTACACATAAACATGAAGGGGCGATTTTTTCAAATCACTTCGCAATCAGTGCACAGTGGGCTATAGTTCGACGGTATCAATACAGTGTATACGTACTTTTGCTGGATACCAAGTAGCGATAGTGTTTAGGCAAATAGTTATGGTAACGGGCCAAGGGGGAAAGAGTTAACACAAGAGGAAAGTGTATCATAGACGCCGAGTCACGTTCCGCTCAACTTCAACTCACACATTAAATGATTCCTGTAGCCATGCCCAACTGACTGACTTATGCCATGATTATATGTATGTGTATATGTTTGAGATTAAATTAATCGGCATGCATATCTTCTTCCCTCTGACATGATAGCGCATCTGGTGGGGACTAAGATGAGTCGTAGGCAAGATGGCGCAAGGCTACTTTTACTCACAGCCTTTGTTTTGGCAGAACTGAGTACCGTGTTTTCCCACAATACCTTTTACATCACTCCTCGCCCTCGTCATACCATCATATCTCGTCCTGCCAATTCGTGCTTTGAATGGAATGAATACATTTCCCAAAGTGCATCCTTTTCGCCAAACACCACACTATGGTTTCTTCCCGGGATACACGTGCATAGAAGTGGCACGGTGGGAAAAATCCTGAGTCTGGGTGGTCTTCATAATATTGCATTTATTGGTTCAAATACCAGAGATAAAGGCAGCCAGAACACATCACCTAGCATCATACAGTGCCAGGAAGACTTCTCATTTGCCTTCTCCAAAATGACAAACTTTTCAATTATCAACCTGACATTTGTCAATTGTGGGTCCCCCACTACCAGTGCTATCAAAATGAGTGGCGTAATCGGATTGCGGGTGGAAGGAATGTCTGTACAAAATAGCTCAAGTGAGGCTCTCAATTTGGACGGCATTGGAGGAGATTCTATAATTGTGAATTCCTCTTTCTACGGGAATAATGTCGTCGTCGGTATCCCGCAGGCATCAGACTCAGACGCAGCGGACTCTGTGGCAGCAACAATAAATGTATCAAGAAGTGAATTGTATATGGCTGACTGTTCATTCGTTAACAATCGCTGCTCAGGGGTGTCATTTACCACCAGCCAAATTGCAATGGTGGGCGGCCACGAGTTCATCAACAACAGTGGCGCTGCAATGATTTTATTTCAGAGCAAACTCTCAGCCTCGCATTGTAACGTTAGCGTGAGTGACAATACCGCGAGGAATGGCGCGGGCATGAGATTGACAGCGTCTACTATAGCGATTGACTTCGGAACTTTGCTGTTCAGTGGCAATACCGCACACTTTGGAGCGGCGCTCTATCTCGATAAAACGTCGTTTATGCTTTGCAACAGTTCCGTGACGTTTATTGAGAACAGCGCACACACCGGAGGAGCTGTGTATGCGATATTGTCAAACATCAGCTTCTTGTCAACTGAATTGGAGTGCATTAGCAATGAGGCTGACTTCGCTGGTGGTTGCATGTATCTCCTTTCTTCTCAGGCATCTTTCGCCGATTCCCATCATGGCTCGCTTTCTAATAATGTTGCCTGGAATTCAGGAGGAGCAATTTACGTCGACTTCAGGTCGAAACTAAATTTTGTAGAGCCACTATCCCTTATGTTGGCTAACAACTCGGCCACTGCATTTGGTGGCGCATTGTATGTCCAGAGCGACGTGGTAAACGATATGATACCTCCGGAACCCTGTTTCTTCACATTCCATGGTACAGGTGGAGACCTCTTGTCACTAAATATCTCCATCAATTTTACTAGGAATAGTGCGAAATCTGGTACTGTTCTTTATGGCGGAAATATTGACAATTGCCTACTCCCAAATGCGCACAACCCAACCGAAGTTTTCAACTCTCTGTTTCAGTTTACTGAAAACAACAAAACCATAGAGATTTCTTCTGCTCCGCTTCTCATCTGCCGCTGTCCGTTCGATTATGTCACGTGCACACCTATGAAATTGATAAAGACGACCATCTTTCCAGGGCAACCCATACTGGTTGAGTTTTATGCTAGTGGACAGCGAGCTGGACCGTCTCCTGCAATAGTGGTCCCACAAGTTGCCATTAAAGGTCAACCTTCAGTTATACTACCGCCATTTCTCACGGACAGTATGTGTCAAAATTACACAATACCGTATGTTAGCAACGCGCAAGAAATTAAGATCGTGACCCAAGCGGCGTACGCTTCCCGATCGTCACATATTTCCGGCGTGGAAATCAAAATCGCTTTTCGCGACTGCCCACTGGGGTTCGCTCTAAAAACAGACGGTGTAAACTCAACGACGGTCTGCGCATGCGACTCGTTGATAAGTCCCTACGTGACTCAATGCAATACTACAGATGTCACTATAACGAAGTCGGCAAGCTACATGTGGATTGGTGCAATTTCCGAAAATTCCTCTGTCGCGGCTTTCTCACAGCACTGCTTGCCAAACTATTGCAACAAGAGCTTATTATTCGCCCCGAATTCCCCTAACGACCAATGCATCAATGGCCGCACTGGTGTACTGTGTAGTCAATGCCCACAAAAGTCAAGCTTAACCCTTGGCATCCCAACGTGTAAGCAGTGCTCGAATCAAAGCCTTCTGCTCCTAATCGCATTTGCTGGTGCAGGAATATTTCTAGTCGCAGTCTTGTTTTTAATCAATCTCACCGTTACCACAGGAACACTGAATGGAATGCTGTGGTACGCGTTTGTTGTGCACCAAAATTACTACCGTTTTTTTCAAAATGACTTCCCGCTAAGAACTGACATTCTATTTGTATTTGTAGCGTGGCTCAACCTTGACTTCGGCATTGTAACATGCTTCTACGATGGACTGGACACATTTCAATACGTGTTTCTGCAACTCGCGTTTCCAGGCTACGTTTTTATCATCTTCGGACTTATCATTTTCTGTAACATGTTCTCCACAAAGATATCCAAACTGTGCCGTTTGAATGCAGTACCCGTATTGGCAACCCTTGCTTATATGTCACTGTCGAAACTGATAACAATGAGCGTATCAGCGTTGAGTCCAGTTGAGGTCTACAGTAACAGGTATGGACATGATAGGCACCGGTGGGTGTGGATGTACGACGGCAGTTTGGACTATTTCGAGTGGAAGCATGTCCTATTAGCTGTAACTGGCCTGTTGGTGCTCCTGCTGCTCATACTGCCTTATGGCGCACTTATACTTCTTGGTCCCTGGCTCCAGAGCCATTCCCACCGCAGGGGACTTGGTTGGGTTAATAATTTAAAGCCATTTTTAGATAACTACCAAGCGCCTTATAAGGATCAGTTTCGGTATTGGACTGGAGCCATGTTCTTCCTGCGGATATTGCTGACCGTCTTGTGTCAAGGATTCTCGAATAAACCCAATCACGTTCTGATTGTGATCATCGTTGTTCACGTGTCCATCATGCTTGTTGCCGGAATTACAGTGTACCGTAACTGGAGGTTGAGCGTTCTGGAGAGCTTCCTTCACATCAACATGGTTTGTTTGTCTTCGATGCTGCTATTTCAGGGAGATTCCGTCGAGGCAATTTGGATTTGCGTAGGAAGTGTGCTGCTCTGTTTCTGTGCTGTAGTTGCGTATCACGTGATGGCATATCTAGTTATTCCACACTGCAGGTGCGGCAGAACCTCAATGCGCGCAAAACTTGTTCCAAGGGAGGACAATGATAGCAACATTGTGCGTATGAGAGAGTCACTGATGGAGCATCCATTTTAGAAAATGTTACAGTGTAATATATGCTGTTTTAATGTGATGATTTTTTGCAGCAGTATTTCATCCCACACTGCTAAAAATCGTCCTATTCATAAATGTGATAGGACTAATTACATGATATGATCTTGAATATCTCAGTGTACTTGAGCTACGTTTTTATTTTTTGCTATTGCAATCATGTTTCTGCATGAAAGTATGATTATTCGTGGCATACACGCATGTGCTGCTCTGTCCCATATGTATGAAAATGATTGGAGCAACATACACTAATTTTTACATCTTCTTAACATTTTCAAAATGATTCTCAATGTTGGCGATAAAATAGATCATCCTAATGAGTGTTTTAACTACTTTTAGGTCCCTCCTGATGGTGCAAATATATACATGTATATTGCTGCTTGCAACAGGGCTGCTACTATTTCAACTTCTATAGCCTACATATTTAGAGCATTCTTGTTCGCTGCATGTATTGTCATTTAAATCAAGGAGGCAGACAACTTAGGAATTGTTTCCACATAGTGCATCATGAAGCTAGTGATTAGCAAATGGATCTCATCATGGTCCTCTTGTGAACCAGTTACATTGTGTGCTATTGATCGAAAAAAAGCAGTTTCCATCACCTTTGATCCTTCCTACTGCCAAAGTGGCCTGTGAAATTCCAAATTGATGGCTGCTTGAGATGAATGTTATTTCCATGAAGGAATGTTAATCCAAGTAGACTACATCTGCTCACTTGACAATCTTCTCTGCACACAGGTAAGTAGCTTATTGTACTTCACTATCTCATTATCATTTTCTCCTTTACAGTCAAACATGGGGGAGGTGTGTTGGCATGCTGCCCAGTGAATGATAGTAGGGAGATGATACTCTGACACAGCACAACTTTCTTTTGCCATAAATCCATTGGCAGAAGTTATCTAGACATCCGAAAATAAGTTTGTTCTAATATTCGAAGCATTATGAACAATGCATTATTTGATCATGATGTGCATAAAAACCACTAGCAATTCTATTGCTTCAACTATACTGCTTGTACTATCCAGGTTAGAAAAAAGGGGTGTGAGGCGACTTTGCTTTTGAATTGGCAAATTGATCAAAGGCAGAAGTGATTTCACTACTCCTGGAGTCTCTTTTTTGGAAGAGGAAGAGGGACACTCAGAGTCAAATTGTGCCTATTTTCCGAGCTACAAGACCCATGAAATCTATTCCAACATGAAACCAAGCTGGCTGTGCTGGTACTGGGTGTAGTTCAGGAAACGTCGATTAATTTGTCTTTTCATCAACGACGTGCAATTTAGGGTGTACGTTTTTCCAGCTAAATATAGAGGTACACGAAGTCCACAATGTTATCTGAGCTATCATCTTCCATTCTAGACTAGCATGATGCAAAGCCTACACGTGGTGTGAGGAGCGTTTCTATATGTGAAATCAAGACAGTCTTGCTCGAATTGCCTTTCGGGCAGACATCACTCACGCCTTCGCATGCCATGTTTACATATCAGAGGGCAAGCTCACTGTCATCTACGATGTCATCGTCTCAGAACGTATTTCTGTCGCTGCCTGTTTACCGAAATTAGTGATGTTCACATGAATTCAGTGCTCCATTAATATTCATAGCAACATCATTCTCCGGCCTCCTTGAAGAAGTCCTGAAATGTAAAGCAGGATATTAAAATGCATCCTGCCCCGTGAGTGTGCACGCCATTAGTGGACCAAGGTGCGTGCTGGCGGCTCAGGCAACAGCAGCACATTAATTGCTACGCACATGCATGTACACGTATGCGACCGCACGTTTGCACACGTAACTTGTAGCGTGCAATATTAACAGCTATATTGGTGAATTTATTAATCTGGAAATGGCATATCATAATTGAGTATAATATTGTGCAGGCATATTTGCCACTTCTCTAAGGTCTAGCATATATTTGTGCCTTCATTATGTACGTGCTTAATCATGCACCAGTTAATCGAGTCTGATGCGCGGTACTCGTCAGCCACGTCTTCAAGTGTCGAAGTGAACTAAACGTTCGTTCACTAACTGCATTCGTTTTGCTGGCATTACAAGAATAATTTTTGCAAGTTTCAATACCTCCGTGTGTAGCTGACGTTGAGCTGAATTGCTTGTTTAAGGTCTGGAAAAAGACTTTTTCACAACCTCCATGGTGTCCTGTGTGTGACAATCGTATGAACTAAAATAAACAAGTAACTAGAAACATTCTCTATGAAAAAGTTGGTAGTATATAGGATTTGAAGGCAATAGTGGTGTAAAAAAGCAAGTAAACAAGGGTCTAATAATAAGTAATAGTCCTATGTTTAGCACAATTTGTAGGATGTCACATGTACTTTTTATTTGTGTCCTAAATATAGGATTATCACATTATCCCTTTTTATTAGATCCTTGATTCCTGGCTTTTTTCACCTCTATTGCCTTAAAATCATATATACCACCAACTTTCTCATAGAGAATGTTTTTAGTTACTTGTACACGTAAAATGCGCATGTACATGTGCATGCAACAAAACTACACGCGCGGGGTATGGAAATTCTTGACAAATTGCATTAACGTGGTCAATCGTCACCAGTAGTGTGCGTGAGGAGGAAGGGGCAGGAGGAGGATGCATCACATAAAGAGAATTTAATACCACCATGGCCTATTGGTTTCTTTACATGTATCTCTAAATGCTATGTACAAATACACATTTAGCCAATAATAAACCGCATCGCTGTATGAATCCGAGCAGTTTGATTAAAATAGTTCAAATTACGTAAGGTTGAGCAGTGGAAGCCTTAATTCTCATCGCTTTTATTCTTAGCAGACTTTGGCTTCTTAGCTTCAGTATTTTGGTTTCTGAGCGGCCGTCCGTAGAACTTTTGGTAAGATGCGTCACGATAAAAGAGGGGCTTGCTATCGACAGAGTCGGAATTGCTGCTGGATCGAGACGAACTGGATCTGCTGCCGCTTAGTGACGTGGAGATGTCGCTGTTTGAATTGGATTTCTTTGATATTTGGGCCGCCCACACGATACCAAGGAGGGCCACGAACACGATAAGAACTGTTCGTCTCATTTTCATTATTTTCGTTTGATGATGTTTCTGAGCTGCGCATTAGTAAGCTAAATTTATAGTTATTTTAGGCGCGTGTTTTGGGACCGTTGAATTGGGGTATAGGTTATAACGTCAGATTTATTTTGTTTTAAAGACACAACTGGGATAAAGTTGTTTATGGCGATCTGATTATATCATTCCGTCTGTTTGGTGTTCGTATGCTGGGAGCCGACTGCTTCTAGTGAGATCACGATCAATAATGTCTCGTACGATGTGTAGTTCCCTGCATGAACGCGTACGCTAACATAAACGCACCAAAATTGCTCACTCCATCCGGGCCATAATGCGTGTGTGTGTGCGTGTGTGTGTGTGTGTGTGTGTGTGTGTGTGTGTGTGTGAGTGTGTGCATGTGTGTGTATGTGTGTATATGTGTGTGTATGTGTGTGCATGTGTGTGCTTTCTTGTCAGTACATGCGGTGTGATCAAAGATATCTCTTAACAGAACCAATGGGTTCGAAGAGCGCTGAAAGTTTCACCAGTGGTGGGTGGGTGAAGCTTTAATACTTCATGTCCCAATCGTCAAATTACATTTCAGAGGGTTAATTGCAACACCTATAAATAAATCTATAACGTTCAAACTATCCAAGTATAGACCCTCAGTTTCATGTGTCGTGTGACCGCTCCGTAATCTGACATACATGTACGTGCAATATATATTGGACGTCAGCCACGTTGGTTCACAGCTTTTAAGAGAATATCCTAGTGGCGAAAAGGGTCTATAAATGCATGCAACGTATCATAAACATGCTCAGTATGTGTAAAAATGTGATATCATTTGTCAAAGTGTCAGTTTGACACGATATCCAAACAGCCTTGCTCATCTTTGGAATAGACTTTAATGGCATGGTTTTTATAAAGAGCTTCGAGTGAGTGATATCATTTTCACCACAACGAAAGCCGATTTGGCATGGGCAATCCACGCAGAATTCTACGCAAACTCGATCAACAAACTCCATGGCTTACATATGATGTACACGGAAGTTCATAGGCTTGCCCGCCCGTTCTTGTATCTCTATAAGATGTTTCTTCTATGAATTTCATTGCCATATCGCAGGGATTAACATTTGATACATGAGTTATCTATAACTTGAAATGCAAAAGCACCACGAAATGGCTATAATTTACAACATGGCAGGATATGTCTCAATGTTTAATTTCACTGCACTGTAGTAGTTATCCACAAATCCATACTAGAAAACCAATAAAACAAAAATCAATAGCCCGGCTTCTGTAACATATTATTGTCCTGGTTACTGCCCTATAAGAAAATATAGTCGAACCAAGGGAAACTATCGGCAACAAGATCGAAGCAATGAAGTATATACCATGGAATGTATGAGTGGCTTCATTCAAGATAACACGTACATGATGCATGCCGAAATGTTGAATAGAGCATCTGAACACTGCAGGCGCATGCGCCGTGCCTTGTGAGCGCACTTGCCAGCAATATGTGTACTGACATCGTGAGTACTTGCACTAAAGAGGCAATTAAAGTCTATCTGGCGGGAATCCGCTTCGAATGCAGACTATTAATCGCTATAGTAGCTATGAGCCTGTCGCGTCTGGTTTGTAGCGAAGACGAAATACTTGCAGATCAATTATATTCACAGCGCCTCCTTCCTCTTTGTGGGACCATCAGGACACAATACACGTGCTGAAGCTCTGCATATAAGACTGCATCACCGCTTCTCCAGCATCGCAAACCCCACAGATAGAAATGAGGATTGAGACTCTTGTTGTGTTCATCGTCATACTTGGCATCGTAGCCGCTGCGGAGATAGGCAGGTTCGACCGTAGCGCCAAATCAGCCAGCGACAGCAAGTCCGATTCAAGCGGCACTAATTTCAATCCCGCGGACAAAAAGCGTGTTTTGCTGCGCGATTATTACGGACGCCACCACCACCATCACCATGGCCATGGTTACGGCGGGTATGGATACGAAAAATCTGGATACGGGTACTCCAAATCTGGGTACGGCTACACCAAGTCTGGATATGGGCACTCCAAAAGCTACAAGGACAGCTACGACAATAGCGGCAGTTATTATAAGTAACAGAACAAGTGCGTATACGAAAATATTTGTGTTACATGCATTGCTGCATTCCAATTAGTGTACACGTGTTTAGACATATACATGTGCATATACGTATAGCATATTGTTGAGATTATTAAATGAACTCATACAGGGTATGTGGGGCACCGCCTGGGTGTCGCGAATGGGACTGTATGCATCAAAAGGGCTGGAAACATTCACACATGCACGTTTGAAGCAAAAAAACACTACCATTTAACTCGAATCCCAATAAGTCGTGCATACATGTACAGTGTATAGCTCAGTAGCTTTGTGCATGTAAACTCCTGCCTCTTTGAAGTCTTACACATCAGCATGCTCTAATAGGAAGACTATGACGCTAAGTGCTAGTGTCGTTGAAACGTTGTAAATTTTGAGGCTGCCGGTATAATGAAGGACAAGAAACTAGTTACTGTATAAAAATGTTTTCAGGTACGGCAAGATCCTACAGAAAAGGACTATATCCGCAGAAAGCAACCGATTTCACGGACAAAGACGGTCAGTTTATGTGTGGGAAGTTTTGTTCGGAAGACCGGTGATTTTTTGCTGAATGAATCTGAAAAGCCGAGTGATGGTGGCGTGCCACAATGAAAAACTACAGTGCTGTATGATTCAAATTGCAATCAATTAACTGATGCTGATGTTTAATTTTGAACTCGTAATGCATTGGTAAAAAAACTATCAACACCCCTATCAAGACAATCTGTACAATTTAACATACCAATTGATGTCTCCAATTCTGTCAATGGAATTTGCATTTCAAAAGATAAAAAGAGTAATCTATGGTTGAAAATACATGTTGAAAGTTAAGGGGCTATATGAGGAACAGAAATGTATTCTTCAGTCAAACATTCAGTGGTTGGGTGATGAAATAATAAATGTCCTCCACAATCAATATGATGTATCTGAATTGAAAGCAACAGCACTTTGTAAAGCAACAAAGCAACAACAACAAGCTATTGGTGAAATTTCCATTGTTTAAAAATGTTCCTATTGGGTGTAGCATTAACACTAATGACGTCATTGTTTTGTGTTTTGTGGGCGTGGTCAGAAATTGGGCTTTTCTGTAGGCGGATGGAGGGGAAGATGATGTAATACTAGTATTGGGTTGGAAATTCTATGATGAAATGACAAATGTGTAATGCCCAGCCGTACGTCAAATGCCATGAGTGGTGCAATTGCAGGAACTGCGTATTAACCTTACTGATCACTCATGCAGCAAGACATATCAATACCACGTTAGAACTGCGTCATCAATGGCCAATATTTCTGGCAATGTCATGCTTATCAGGCTACATGTACGCAATTATATAAGTAGTTATACTAATAGGTAGTAGTGATTAATAACCAGTTCATATAGAAAGGGATTCTGATGATTTTGATTTGTATACAGTTCTAGATACTTTGATGTTTTTACTCAAAGAATAAGCTAAAGGCCTGTTACAGCCGTCCTGTACAGTGTAGGTGACTATAAAGCCGTCTGAATATGAAATCAATTAACCTGTAACTACCAATACAACACTGTGTAAAGCTAAAAACATTATAATCTGCTTACCAGTAGCAATTTAACACTGAGTAAAGACTCACAAAAAGCTTTGTTCTTACTGCACAGGCAGTCCGGCCATGCCACAAAGAAAGGCAAAAAGGGCTAGGACGAAGAATGAGAGGACACCAACCACTCCACCTGCTGTGTCAGAGCACAGTGGTTTACTGGTATTATACATACCCCATATGTCAGGTGATGTACATTAAGACATATAGCTCTGCAAGATGCTATTAGTAATTCATGAATGAACACTCATGATATGGCATTTGACGTAGATGATGAACATGAATGCTATGCACGCAGCACTCTACGGCTGGACATTACACATATGTCATTTCATTATATAATTCATGAAGGTACATATAGACAACTTAATTTGTATCAGTTGCCACAGGTATGCTAGGTACATGCAAACCTTGCTACATTTTTTAGTTTCAGATGTCAAAACACTTTATATTTGCACACAGGGGTGCAGGAGAAGTTAGCTAATGACATTGGAATCCAAACAGAATAAATGGATGCTAAAAGTCTAGCAGCTATTGATACAATTTGAAGGTGAAGCAGATGACCAATGTATCAACATCAGTGTGGAAAAATAATCCAATACACAGGTTGTATATTTGTATGATGAATAGGATCGATTATCTACAGATGTGTTCAAGGAATATCAAACTTCAGAGAAAAATCTGAAGACTCAAAAAATTCATCCAGGCTTTGCCTTTGTCATGACACAGTTTCAGGCTTGATGGCAAAAAGGTGGAATACCACACAGGTCTAGGTCCAAACTTAGAAATACTCATACCTTTTATTCAGTTTCTTACCACTGACATAAATGAACATTGGAATAGTGAGTTGTTGGTGTTTCAGCAGATTCTAATAGTCCTTATGAAGTTAAAATTGAATGTAGATGAACAAGATCTGACATCAAATTAGTGTGTTACAGCCTACAGTTTCACCCCTTTTTAACAAAAGGAATTTAGTTATGGCTCAATGACGTAGCCAATTTATTCTTTGGCCTGGTAGGGAAGAATTTATGCACACAATGCCTCAGTGTTTTAGAAAATGTATAGACTGCACTGAGTAATTATAAGCATCATAATACTGTGAAGGTACTAATTTGTATAACTCCTCAAGGCATAATATCTTTTGTTTTCAAAGCTTGGGGTGGACGAGTCTCTGATAAATTTTTTATTGAACAATCAGTAGAAAAATTTTTGAGCCAGGTGACATTATCCTAGTGGATCGTGGATTTACTATTGAAGAGTATGTGAATTTGTATTGAGTGCAAGTCATAGTCCTCCTTTCACTAAAGGTAAGAAGCAGCTAAGTAGGCATGAGCTAGAATAATCCAATAATCAATCAAGTGGCACTTGACAATAGACAATATTTTAACTGTATGTTGTAGCATTATATAGTACTTGTGAATCTGTTGTTGCATTGATTATAATGTTCAATAATCTGCGTTCTATAATAGTGCATGTTAAACTCCGTTTTTATGTCTTACTGTAATCTTGTAAGAACAATACCACCTTCCTCTTGGAGTCTTCTCCACACTTATGCAATCCATATGAAACCGTTCAATTGGGCATTCTGGGTTATCACAGGCAATCATATTCTGGTTCTTTACAATAACACCAATCATTCATGCATCACTTGTTCCTCTTGGTGCAAACGTGAATGATTGTTTCGTATCACATTATGTTTTGTGTACCGGTGTAGTTCAGGTAAAACTGCTTTACAATTAAAAAAATGATTGCCTGCTAAATGATTTATGGTCTATTTGTTCAATATGCAGTCCCTTTGTTGTCCAAACTATGAAATGAGCAAACTGTGCTTGGTAGAGAAAAATCTGTGCCTGTACATGAAATAGTAAGCACGTACCTTCTTTAAATGTATACCATCATCTGTGTGTTCAATATAGTCGAGGTTATTACAGTATGGAGAATGGGTTAGTTATTCATGCACTATATCCACACCTCGGAGCATCCCCATATGGGATGGTATGTTGTGATTAAATGAAATGTCCCTTTTCTGCTAGATAATGTACAGTGTTTGAGATGAGAGATCTGTAAGATTCTTATGCTGGCATTTCATTACTGCAACATACTGCTCTTTTGCAGTGGAGTCATGCCCATCTGCATGTAAGCCGGTGGATATGTTCCGCAGGATTTGTAAATTTGCTCAATTTGAAAATTTCAAAACTGTCTACCAATTTCTAGATTGTCCTCCCCAATGTTAAATTGCGTCTCAATTTTGAAATTGTGCTGCGCAATTTTGAAATCGCTTAACTTCAATACACATGCATACTTTCAAAACTTGCATAATCGAAACAATAAGAGTACGTTAATGCAGGATTATAAATTTCAATCTACATCATTAGACCGAGATAACTTCCTTTCTAGCTATTTCTTATTTTACAATGCTAGGTTCCAGTTTGCCTGTAAATGGCATCATCAACCGACCCTCAAAACAATTTACTTACCCTGAATGCTTTTAGCATTTCACTTGGGGATGGTATAACTTGAAGCTTAGCAATTAATAAAGTTGGATAACTGTGCTACTATTGCCCTACAGCCATTTATCAATTAACATCCATTGAATACGTGGCAACCAATCAGTCCATGAAGCATATCCTGTGCCACCTTTTCAAGGCTTGGATCTGCATCTCAACACAGTGGTTACCCTGTTTCCAGAATGGCGTGGATGCCCATTAATGACCACAATTTGGCCTGGCCTGTTTCTTTGACGATCTCATTTAGAAAATCCCTGCCATTATCAGAGTGCAGCATCTTGGGAAGCTTCAAGTAAAGAAACACTTTGTTGCAAGCCCAACAGCAACCTTCACTGCAGATTTTCTCGTCATTTTTTCATGACATGAAACTTAGACCAGTGGTCATGTAGTGTGCAATGTAGTTGTATGGAATCATCTGGCATTGCCTCAAATCAATGAGGTCATCAGGCATATGCCTCATATCAATAAGGTCATCAGGCATATGCCTCGTTTCAATGAGGTCATCTTATCAATGACGTCATTGGGCATATACCTCACATCAATGAGGTTGTAGTAATTGTAATTGATTTTTAACAGCAGACTATGGGGCTGCAATAGAACCTTCTAGACTAACAGGCACGTGAGGCAGACTCTTTTAAGCGCTGGAATTGTAAGTACGAGCAGTTGGCAACCCGGAGTTAGATAGCTGAGGCTCTACCCGTCACTCCCTCTCTTCTGGACTTGGCCATTCTGCGTATGGTGTTGTATATGCTGTACTTGTATAACTGTGTGTGTGTTTACAAGTCGAGTTATTACAGAGGTCATCAGGCATATGCCTCATATCAATGACATCATCAGCCATATGCAATGAGGTCAATCTAAAGTATTCACATAATATGATAAATCAAGCAACCTTTAGGTATTGCTAGGTTTTACTCGACAATGGGTCAGGAATCCAGATGCAAGTATTGGCTTTAGAGGAGCAGTACTGTTTTTGAGGCTGCTTTAGCTGGCAGACTGCACACGTGTTGCAAAAATTTTGGACAGCCTCCAGTAGGTATAGACATTCATAGGATCTATGAACCTGCAATGATGTTGATGTACTCCTCTACTTCAAGTGTTGTCTATAGCCTATCTTCAATGAGTATACATGTACATGCTCCATGATATCATGCAATTTATGACTAGACTAAAGACGGTAGAGACTAAACATGGTTGTGTCATTTTCATTCTGCATGCATGTACGTAAAAAACAACGAATCAAAGTGTATCTCGTTACACCACAGAACTCTGGATAGCTAAGTAGCTTAAAATGTTTAGTTCTGTTGACGCAGTGCTTAAAAAAATCTGTGACACTACCACCTTGTTCTCCTTTGATCGCTTGGAATCCTTTTCTCTTCGGTGACCGTTTTGCTAGTTCCTTTGTCGTAGTACATGTACCTCTCTTTACAAAACGTCTCAAACAACCTTCTGTGCTCTTCTTTTGACATGATACCTTTCACACTCTTCGCCACGTGGATTTATAAAGTACCATTGCAGGGTATAAATTGTTGCGTATGAATTCACAAAATGCGCAGCGCAATTTATAAATTGCGCAATTTCACAATTTGCGTCCAACATAATATCACCTAAGTGAATCAGCAACATGCATCAAAGTCGCCCTAGACATACGATCCTGTGCTAGCATTGCTTTGAGATGGCTGAAGCCACTTGCATAAAACCGACTTGCACGCAGTGTGGGTCGATACCTTAGCTTTTGCCATGATAGCATATATAAAGCAATGCTGCAATACTAGACAGCCCCGGATCCAGGAATTTGTTATGGGGGGGGGGGGGGGGGGGGGGGGGGGATGCAGTCCGCTTACAGCGGGGGGGTGCAGTCGGCAAGTTAAATGAACCAATTCGTCACTCACATGCACGCATTCTCTACTAAAACACAAGGAACATCACGACAAGCGGGTCCATTCCGCACCTGCCCTGTCGTGCTCCACCGCTTCGTTGACATTTGTCCGTACAACTGAGTAATCGGGACTTTTAAGTATGGCACAACACGTAATCTGTAGATCTTTGTCGTCGGGAAGGGGGGGGAGGGGGCGGCATTTCATACGCGATGGGGGGGGGGGGGGGGGGGGGGGGGGCGGCCGCCCCCCCCAAGGCTATGCTGGATCCGGGGCTGATACTAGAGTGTTATATATTTTAAAAATGATGTACACAACCAAAAATTTTTCTTGTAACGGGTACCGTAATTTTCCTGTACCGATATGAAATAGCGGTTGTTACGGGTTATTCATACATACTGTAATGATGGCGACTTCAACCCGATACAGGCACGTTCGTTGCCATTATTGTAGCTCATCGTAACTAACGGGTCCTCTCCATACCGTATACGGGTCGTACCGAGGGCGTAAAAGGCCTGATACGGAGCCGTGCTTTATAGAGCTGGTACCAGGGATCGCTAAATATGTTAGTTAGGGATAATTCCTTAGTAATCTATTGAATACAATAAATGTTGTAACAGAAAAGCACATTACTCCAATTATGTTCGAATACAAGTTTTGGCCTTTGGGTTATCTGCATGTTTCTTTCCACATCTTCATCACATTCGTGGACAAAAGAGACTGCTGCAAGTATGTTGGTGCTATCCACTGAGAGAATAGTTCGTGATAATGAGAATAATGGACAGTCAAATTTGTTCAAAAGTGGAGTTCCATCAGCCAGGGCCATTGCTTCAAACCCTCGCACTAAACACACAGATGCACCACTCGATGTTAGCATGAGCGTAGTAGGGAGCTGACCATACTTGAACTACAGAGGTACATGTATAAGATAAATGCATTTGAGAGTATTCTGCATTGAGATGATCGTCAAATTGCTGTACCTCATTTATAGGAGTATGTAGCCGAACATATTCACCAGAGTGGATAAGCTCATGTTTATGAGAAACAACTGCTCTGTACTGCACAACTGTCTGATGATGTACTTCCCCAAAGTCCAGGAGTATTTCAAATGGAGGATTCATGGTGAGGAGTTGGCTGAGAGTTGTCGAAGAGAGATCTTGAATGTCAACTCTGACAGATTCAAGAGGTACCTTTGTGGAAACCTGGAAAGGGAATGAGTGTTCACAATGACTTAAAGAGCAGCTATGGTCAAACCTTTCATCCACAGCCTGGTTGATAAATTCTCTTGGCACAATTTAAGTCCTACATGGGGATGGGGTTAAAATGTGTTGAACTGCCTTTGTTTTGTAAAGTTCGAAATGCAATTAGTTGTTCAGCTTGTGTTGGCTCAAAATGGCGGCAGTACGCTATATAAAATACCTGTGTCAAAAAATATCTTAAACTTATGTCAAAACACAGTTAGCAGAACTATACCTTTGAAATGCTCAGCAACACTTTTTGTTCTCCAGAAGATAGATATAAATTGAGAATGAAAATGGCCATTTGTGACCATGCTTTATAATCTTGACCAACAAATGATTGGTGGCAACATTACCATGCATCTTCACAGTTAAATCCAGACATGTTAAATATAGACACTCAAGCAAGAACTTGCTGTTTTTGCTCTTTTGACAGCTTAGGCATCACACACTTCAAGAAGTATTTGCATTAACCCAGTAATTTAGTATGCAACACCTCCATAGGAAGGCTTCTGGAAAAACAATTGTGTTGAAACAATTATCTTATACTGCAGGCTTACTTGAATAGGTCTGCTGGAATGTAAAGTAACGAATTTGGGACATCCCTCAATCCCACCTCAGTGCTCTTTTCACTTTTGCTCTTCGCAGTAAGTTGGGATTGTATGTCACGTATTTTCTCCAAAGACTTTTCCGTTCTCTCTTCACTTATTAATTGTGGTGTTGCATCCCTATCAGCCTAAACAAATTATCTAATGCCATACAAAATTAATGCTTTCAACTTCACTCACCATGCAAAATCGGCAGAACTTCTTAGCTGAGCCTCCAAGGTGGTTGAGCAGCTGAGATGCACGTCGGCTATCAGTGTTCCACTTCCTCCCATGAAATATCTCACTTCAGTAGAAAATACAACAGGTAGAGTCTGCATAACAGAGTATGGAAACTTACATATATCTATCTGTTTGCACTGGGTAACGAAAAAGAATTGCTGCTTCCAAGGCAGTGAGAAATGACTGATGAAATTGACAACATATAGAATGGTGTATTTGAAGGAGACAGAACCTGCATAAAAATAGTGTGTAGCCACTGAAATAGTTATGTAACACCTTACTCACATTGGAGGAAGGAATCTGGGAGCTTAAATTTCTTAACCTGATGGAGGCTTGGTAGTTGGTACTTCCACTCCAGCATCTTTTAATGTTGTCCACATGAAGTGAAGATTAGTCTCTCCCTAATTTATAAACCCATATACCGATGCAGCATGCACACAATGCTGTACATACCATTGGCCGAGGACTGCGCAGATGAAAGTAAAGACGTGCAAACATTTTTCTTGGAAATGAGGAAAAGCTAGCACTGTGTGGAATCTGAGAGTCCTGTTCTTTGTCTACAGCTGTTTCAAGTTCCACATCTGTTAAATCAGATTCAGAGTCAGATTCACAGTCCAGGACCTCAGATTGAGGCTTCTCATTAAAGAGGTATCCATTTCTTGGAACTCGCATACTTGTACTTCATCCTGCGAATGGGCCATGACAGCCTTAATCAATATTAGGTAATAATGAACTCAACAAACAACGAATTCTGTCGCAAGCAACTCAACGTTTGACTGATGCTTCTGAGTTTTTAAATGTCTCGTAAGCCTCCATCTTTGCGCGAAGCTTACTTTGCAGACCTCACAATGAAACACTGTAGTGCAGTCAGTCACAGTTATTCATAACAATTCGTAACGTAAAACTATAAACACATAAATACTCATATAGAATACAGCATGAGCGCATTCTTTTCACCCTTTATGTACTGATTGTATACAAAGCAGAGATGCTTTAAGTTACCTTCTGACAACCGAGAACGGTTCCGCCATTTATAATTTGCCAAAACAAAAAATTTGTTCGCCACGTGACTTTGTGGGCAAGAGGGGTGTGGGCATGCATGCAGCAACTAGCGCAATGATCAGAGGCACTTCTCTACCACGGCATTTAAGGAGTGGAGCTGAATCCTCAGGCAGTGTGCAAAACCCTTTGCTTCGTGGTAGGAGCTCTAACCATTCAGAACCGAGTGTGGACACATCCTACCAACCAAGCCACCACAGCCAATTGCCTCCCGCTGCTTTGTCTGTGACCACATGCAGCAACCCCCAGCGTTGTCCATGCCTCCCAGTCTGTGGATCTATCAGTTGTTATGCGGGAGCTGAGTGCATTGAGAAAGGAAATGAAGCAGGCCATTGCTCACCTGGCAGCGATCGCATATCTCACCTCACAATTGAAAAGAGTCCGTTCAAGTCCGTATATTAAAATATCCGTTACACTGACATGTTGTTACGGCCAAAATAACAGGTTACTTCGGGCGTGTAAACCGAGCCGTATTAACATGCACCTTACATCCGGCACCAACCACGTAATATCATACACCATTCCATATGTAACATTTTATCGGTGCACTTACGGGCTGTAAAACGGACCCGTTACGATATGTTTTGTACTTACGGGCCGATAATTTACCGAAAGTTTTTGGTTGTGTAATCTATGTGCACGTGACATTATAATTGATAGAAAGAGCGTTCGAGACGGCTCCTCGTGTCATCCGTTACAAGTCAAGCATCAAGCCGCATAGTTCTAGAAGTTATCCAAGGTGGCCTAGAGCAATAATATATCGTTCTTTACAATCGTCCTTCGAGCTATGAACGGTAATCAGCAAGTAGAACCGATATTGTTCTAATTAAGGCCCATTTTTCGAGTCTCGCAGCATGTTGGAGGAACTAACTAGAAAGAGAAGGGTCCATGGTGGACATCGTGCTTGGGCCAAACGAATTCTTGGCGAAATTCAGACATCGATAATCAAGTCAACCTACGGATATTGCTAGAATTGCCAAGCTACAGCAGAGTATCGAAGACAAATTGCAGGTCCTAGCAGCGCTAGATGAGTTCCTCGCACTCACCGAAAATGACGCCGTAGAGGAAGAAATCGTCAGCAAGGACCAATTCAAGGAATTATTTGCACGTCGGCTTGTCCGAAATAGATCGTGTCCTGAAACCTGGCGTGGCGTCGTCCAATGCAACTCATGCAACCAAGCGCAATCAACTCTTCTACCGCGCCTTCAATTGCTGTCACGCCTGTTACGCATCAACCCTCAACTGAACCATCTACTGCATCAGCACCTGTACCATCAATAACTCATGACGCTAAGGTCAAACTACCAAGAATCTCGTTGCCAAGCTTTGATGGTGATCCAGTTATGTGGACCATTTTCTGGGACTCCTACCAGTCTACAATCCACTCAAATGCTGGCATCTCAGACATAGATTAGTTCAACTATCTGTGATCCCTCCTTGATCACACAGCTCTTGATGCTATTGCCGGTCTCACAGTCTCTACTTCCAACTACCAGCAAGCTGTGGAAATCCTTACCAAGCGATTTGGGAACAAGCAAGTCATCATTTCCAACCATTTGGATGCTCTTATGAACTTGGAAGCTGTCACTTCAGACTGGAACCTCAAGGATCTACGTCGAATTTATGACCTAACGGAAGCTCATGTTCGGAGTTTAAGGTCGCTTGGGATCAATTCGGCAACATATGGCACACTTCTTTCACATGTCCTCCTTTCTAAGCTGCCTCCTGAGCTGAGACTCATCATAAGTAGGAAGGTGTCCGAATCCAACCTGGATCTGGATGACTTGCTGTCCACATTTGAGCTAGAGCTTACTGACAGGGAAAGGGTCAACTCACAACCTTCACACTCAGCCCTACTCTCTGGTTCACGGACCACTAAACCTGATCTTTTTTGCTGTTACTGTCAGCAATCACATCCTTCCTCAAGCTGCACCACAGTAACCGAGTCTTCCGATCGCAAGCAAATACTGAAAAGTAAAGGTAGATGCTTCAGTTGTCTCCGTATGGGTCACATATCTCGTGAATGTAGGTCTTCCTCATGGTGCCACAAATGCCAGAAGAGGCACCACACGTCAATCTGTGACTCCAACTTCAGCCAGAATCAGCAAGTGAATTCACCATATTCCACGGGATCCGGGCAGAACTCCAAAATACCTGCATCTCAGCCGACTCAACCAACCAGTGCTCTGTTCCCACAACCAACAAGTTGTGTTTCTCCAAATGGTTGTGCCGTAATTCATCTACCAGGAGGATCACATACTTGTCTCAAGATACGGTTGATACTAGATGGTGGTAGCCAGCGGTCGTACCTCAGTGAACGTGCCCGAAATGTACTCAAGTTGCAGTCCACAGGAAGTCAGTCGCTGTCCATTGCCACGTTTGGATCCAATAGAAGCAGTACTAAGGTATGTCCAGTCGTAGAGGTTGGGCTTCAGCTCAGGGGTTACCTATCAATGATGCTATCCGTGTTTGTAGTGCCCACTAATTGTGTATGGAACGCCAAACGAGTCAATAATCGATGTAACAAAATTGTACGCCTTTTTCATTCGATGTTGCGACTATCGACTGCTTTTGACATTCGATGTTGCAATCATCGACTGCTTTTGCAATCGATGATAGGTTGATTGATCATAGGTCGATCGATTATCGATGATACGTCGATCGATGGTCGATGATCGATGATCGGTCGGTCAATTACAGTCGATCATTCACACGTTGATCGATTGCGCGATCATCGATTCGATTGTACAATCATTGATCGATCGCACAATCGATTGATCGCACAATCATTGATTGATCGCACAATCATTGATCGATCACACAATCATCGATCATCTAACGAGACTCCTGATGATCGGATCGTTTAGCTAGTTGCTGTAATCGAACGATTGGATCGTTTAGCTAGTTGTAATCGAAAGATTGGATCGTTTAGCTAGTTGTAATCGAATGAGAAGACGAAAAAAACCAGCGCGGTTGTAGAAAACAAAAGGGTACTGCCTCCTTCACTGCTCTTCAACTGCAACTAGCTCAATCCAATCAGTAGACCCCCCCCCGACCAGATATGCTTGCCACCAACTTTCTCATAGAGAATGTTTTAGTTACTTGTTGTAATACACCCGCACGTATGTGTTTGAATCTGACTTTCTTATTATTCTTATATTCTTGTGTTCTGTGTATGAATTACATTTTAATGATGCTTCGTACACCCGTATATAACATAACGTAAGAATGCTTAAATTATAAATCGAAGTGCATTGAAAAAACCTGTCTACATTGAAAAGAATAAACAACTACTGTTTTCTGCCTTCCTTTTTCAATATAGGTTCAACAGGCTGATATCGCATCTAAGCGATTTGCTAAAAGGCAGCTATATCAAGAGGAACCGTGGCTGCTAAAAAGGCAGAATAACGAGGACAATTCAGCTGCCATGCATGATGTAAGGCATGCATTTGAAAGGAATCGGTATTGGTATCACTGTCCGATTGGTTAAACGTACATATGTGATACCAAACCTGACCGTCCCAAAGTGAGCTGCAGAGGGCGCGGTATTGCAGGACAACTACCACTATCACCCAAAGGTATGTCATAGCATGTTCTGAGGGGTCTTAGAGAACCATAGGTATGTCATAGCATGTTCTAAGGGGTACGGATGTGCATGCAATATGTGTAAAACACTAACTTGTGCAGGTAAGGGATCTCAAAACCATTCACTTCGCATGTACCCATGGTGACTCAACTGTCACCTGTCTATTGAATATTGGCATGTGATCTTACAAGGTCGTTTATCTGATGAACTATCAGATTCCCTTTTAAACACCTAAGGCTATGCTTTTATATGCATGCGTGTAAGAATTCGGGAAAGAACGATATATTATTGCTCTAGGCTGCCTTGGGATAACTACTAGAACTATGCAGCTTGATGCTTGACTTGTAACGGATGACACGAGGAGCCGTCTCATACGCTCTTGCAATCAATTTTAATGTCACGTGCACATAGATTACATCATTTAAATATCTAACTCACTCCCCCCGTTGACCAGTATGGTCAACATTACTAGTCTGCAATCTCGAGCTGTTGCACCAAAGCCTTCATCCGTTCATTGGCTCTCATAGCAGTGGCACGGACTGGTCGCTTCACAGCCACAGGTTCATCAGGTGAAGTAGAGCAGACATCTTGCTGAGCATGTTCAACGGAGACCTCTGGTTCTTCTACCCCAGCAACTTCCAAAGGGAACAAAAGTTGTAGAGGCCTCTTCAACAATGTGTGTTGCTGTTCCTTGCAGAACCCTCACAAGGGCACTACATGGCAAGTCATCCTGCCCAGTGAACAGCTCCTGAATTCTCCCAAGCTTCCAAAGCCCACGAGGCAGCGAATTATCATGTACTATAACAACAGCACCCTTGGATACATGAGAGAGGCATCTGGTGTTTTCTTGGCTGCGTAACAGTGACCCTCCCTGAGCTCATTTAGATATTCCGCTCTCCATCGGTGCCAAAAATGATTCAAGACACTTGCTAAGTGTTTTGCCCTTTTCTGAAGGTGTGCGGCATCAACTTCAAATTCGTAATCTTCATGGTCATCTAGTAGTCCTGCGTAATCTGGAAGGTTGAGTAGTCTTCTCCCCACGATACGGTGAGGAGTGAGAGGTTCTTCAAGGTCATAGGATGAGACATATGACTGAGGTCTAGAGTTGATAACACCTTCAATTTCCACGATAGCAGTGAGTAGTTCATCTCGTGAGAAATGTGCTTGACCAATTGTCTTGTGAACGCAACGCTTAGCTGCTCTCACCATGCATTCAAACACACCGCCCCACCATGGTGCTCGTTCCACATTGAAAACCTATTGACTGCCCTTGACAGCAAGGTACTCCTTGATGGTGTTATCCTTAAGGAGAAGGTCAAGAAATCTTGCAGTGGCCTTAAAGGTCTTCCCATTATCTGATAGGAACTTGAGAGGTACCCCTTCTTGCTGCAAATCGTTTTGAACACCTCATGAAGGTACTAGTGGACAGGTCCTCAACTATGTCAATAGCTCGAGTCACTAGACAGGAGAACAGACAGATCCACACTTTACTACTGGAGCTGGAAGATTCCTGAATAAATAGTGGACCTGCAAAATCCACTTCTGTATAAGTGAAGGCTGGGTCATCCTTTACCCTAAACTCCGGCAAAGTTGGTGGTGGCGGTCCTCTGAGAGGTGCTCTCTTGCAAACTGTACACTTGTGTACTATGGTCCTTGCGAAGCTTTTCCCCTTTACCTCCTGCATACTTCTTTGAGCGTCTCCTTCACTCCATTGTGACAGACATATCGGTGAGCATAAATGAGAGCGCTAACTGGGTGGCCATGGGGTAGAAGAATAGTGTACTTGATTGAATAGGGCAACTCTAGATTTTTTAGGCGACCCCCCACACCGCCACACGCCCTTGTTGTTCAGAAAAAGACCTAACTGATACCTTAGAGAATCAAAATCCTTGTGCTGTGCCAAAGCTCCTTGCGCATGTAAAAGCCATAGCAATTTTGCAGCAGTGACTTCTTGAACCGTCATTGCACCTGGAGAAACACTCCTCTTCCTTGCCTTAAACTGGGCTACTGCTCTCAGGACATATGCAGAGACTCTGACAATCCTTGTCCAGCTACTATAATTCCCACATTCTAACAGGGCTCCAATGGTGGGGCCTTCTACCGTAACAAGGTTGTGAGACAACTTGCTGGAGGAACTCTGCTCTTGTGAACAGTGTTCTGGCATAGCGCTTGGCTCAACATCACTACTAAGTGGTACCTCCGTAGAAAGCCAATCAGGTCCAGTACGCCACAAGTGACTGACAGACAGTTCCACCATGGTGAGCCCCCTTGAGGGTAGGTCGGCAGGGTTAGTAGTTCCTGACAATGGTTCCTTAGGGCAGGGTGTACATTGTGATATATCTAATTCACGCGATTTCGAACGAATGGTTTCCATTCTTTCTCCTTCCCCCGGATCCAGTATAGAGCTACTTGAGAGTCTGTGTAACACCTGACCCTAATATTTGGCACCTCACGCTGAAGATTGTTGCGTACAGAAACCATCAGTCTTGAAAGCAAGAGAGCAGAGAGTAACTCCAATCTAGGGACCGTTTGAACTTGCAAGGGTGCAACCCTTGTCTTAGCAGTGACAAATCTGCTCAACACCCGAGTTTCAGTCTTTGATAGCATGTAGATAACAGCAGCGTATGCTCTGGTGGATGCATCACAGAACCCAAAGAGTGTGACTGAATCCAATTGGCCTGTTTCCCCAAAGTAGCATCTGGGCAGGGACATTGGTGCTGAACAACTGATACAGTATGCGACAATAAAATTTAGCAGTACCAGAAATGGAGTACCGTTGCTCTTCGGTTCTATAGTCAACCGAAGTACGGTTTCGATTCAAACCGTGCTCCGGTCAGAGAAAACCTATCGGACCTAATGAATTGGAGTACGGTTGACATGAGCGATGCACGATTTCACAATGTTGTACAGTACGTACATACAACAGCGTCTACTAGTACACAATGCACAGGGATACAAGGCCCCATCAATACTTCGGTTGCTATGCGAAGAGAAGCTTAAAGCAACGAAATGGGGTATATATTGCCTTTTGCGTAAGTTAGAGCAAACTGGAACCATCAAGCATAAAGCTGGCTCTGGTTGACCATCTAAAATAACGGCAGGGGTGAAAGCCATAGTGGAAAACCAGATGGTGTCAGACAACTAGAACGGCAACCCAGCTTTGCGTATTGTTAAAGTCCAGGGGTTATTCCATCGATCTCCATACAGTGTTACGATGTAGAAGTCAACTTGGCTGGACATTTAGAGGAAACGCGTACTGCCCGTTGATAAATAAAGTTAAACGTGTTGACTGGTGTACAGCAAATTGAGACAATGATTTCAGCGATGTAATTTTTACAGACGAGTGTTCAGGTGCTGGGGGAAACGCTGTGCTGTAGTCATTAAATAGCATGTGCTAAAATGAGAGCCTGGGATTCAAGCTGCTTTTCTTGGTTGCCTAGTGATAACATACAAGCAACATATGTTAGCAACATGACTCACCACTTTGAATACCAGCTGCCACTGCCTGTTCAAATTGTTGGTACCTTCTACCTGTTTAGTCTCATAATGTTTTTATACTTCTCAATGAGGTTGAATGCACACAGTAAGCATATAGTAGTGCTGTATCATACATGGGTATTTATACAGACTCATCCATAATATGATATCTAGGATGGTGCTGGGGGAAATGTGTAAATCCTTTTGCACGACTTGAAGAGAACGCGAAGCGCGAGAAAGGTTGTGCAAAATGGTGGTACGCCAAAGTACAATACTGTAGAGTACGTCAAATAAGCCCCCTTCCCTCCCTCCACCCCCACCAAAACAAATGACTCGTGTTTAAACGAGCGTATTGTCGTAACCATTGATGCTAGCATGTACCTGTTTCAACATTGTTTTATCTATTTGTGCTAAAAACTCATTCCTATATGGCACAACATTGAAATGCCCATGCCCATCAAAATACACTCCTTTCTGATGATGTGGTGTGACTAAATCCAAGGGAAACCAGCAGTCTCAGTACGTGTATCATCCTTATACTACAGTCGCCAAACATCTTGGTTATCAAATTTGGCGCACCTTTCTTGCTAGCATTACTTCATACAAATTACGAGCATTGAGCTAGAAATCTTCATTAAGTCATAAGCAAATCCTGGTGAGATGAATGGCCACTCTGATGCCAAAATTTCCTGCACAACGGTGTCAGTAGTGTCGTCCTTGCCATTTGACAATAAGCTTAACCATAGATAGAAGAATACCTGGATTTGAAACGTGGAGATCCTCAATGATTACGAATTTAATCCTGTTACATTTGAGGCTTTTTCACAGGCATCACATATTTTTTTTCATTCCAACTTGTGTTTGCTGAGCCCATTTTGACAATGCTAAATGCCTTCTGCAGTTCAATGGATTTAGCATTTCGTTCTATAAAAGACAGCAAGTACTACATTCCTTTGTCAAATACATGCATTTCTTTTCAAGTGTCATGAATTGTGCCCCCAGAATGTGAACTTCAGAAGACTGTCTTCCTATTGCAAGACGGTGGACAGCGTCACTTGCCTTTACTTTGCACGCCTGTTTGCTTCCGTTTATAGAGCAACCGGAAGCTGAATCAAAGCTACTAGATCCCTATTTTTCCATCAAAGCTGTCATGTCTTGCTCCATTTGCGAACAGTTCGCGATAGAATGGCACTGTTGCTATGGTCTGGTCTGATGCTACGCGTGTTTGGTTCTGAAAAGAACCCGTAGCAGAAGCACAAGTACTCGATGACATCTCGAAACTCTCTCGATCATAAAGTTACAGCCGGCCAAACCATTATCTGTGAGTATACCAGAGATTCCGGAAAATCGCGTAACGTCAATAAATCCACGAATATTTTGAAGCATAATTGAATCCGTCAAGAACGATGTTCAAAAATTATAAAATTATACATGAATACCTTAGGGACATTCATGTTGTAATCAGTAAATTTCTGGCCTTAAGTTGAACGAATTTGTCTGAATTCAGGCGAACCCTGCGGCACCTCGAAAAACGATTGCGTAAATCGGGATCGATCTTTCCAACCACGTAGACTTAAGAATTCAAGCCTTGCATGAACTAAGGTGCCACTGTGGGGTACCTATCAAATAAATTGTAACTCTTATCCATGCTCCTTACGGGAAGGCAATTGAAAAATGCAAGTTGAATCTATGTTTGTTTACTAATCACCACCCATTTTTAAAATTTTACATCTTTACCTTGTGCAGCTGAAGAATCCAAAAGTTACAAGCAAAATAGCAAAAAAGTCGTTTTTTGGTCTCTTCTTGTGTCATTAAATTGTGCAGTTGCATGGTGAAGGAAAAAGAAAAGAAGGTATAATTCCTAATTGCATTAAGATAGGTCTACATTGCCTTGGGTGGGAGTATAATAGCCCAAGTTGCCCAACTCCATATCTTCGATGAAATTGGCAACTTTTTTATCGTGCTTCTTACGGGCACGCTCGCTTGTTGAAGATCAGTGCGAACCATGTCAGTTGCTACTACACATTGTTTTTGTCATTCAATAGATAAGTATTAGCTAGAGTTATTAGAATTAAAAAAAATTACATTCCTTGTAAGAGTTATGTCGATGATCGAAATTTCGTGATTTTTTTATTTCTTAAAAGTTAAGTAATATTCTTCGAATAAGAAAGGCCACTTATAACAATACTGAAATGCCGCTTTTAACCATGAGGCTTGCGTGATTTGGATGTATGTAACAAGCAGTCAACAAATACAAAAAGATGAGACACCACTGACAATTGCAATTAATTTACCACTACAAAGAAACTGTGATGAATTCTTTAACACTACAGTCGATGATGGAACTTGACTTCTTTGCTTCATACCACTCCAAAACCTCCATGATTCATGAGTGCATATATCACTTTGTCAAAAAACAGAGTTTGGTCATGTGAATTAATGGTAGGTAGAACGAGCTGGATTGCACATGTAGAAGCCGTAGGAAATGGGTTGGGACTCAAATCCAAGGAACCGTATTTCTGCTGCTCCCGAGAAAAACTGCTGAAAGAGGGACACCATTTCGACCATCTACCTGTAATGCGTGTATTGGAGGGGAAAAGACACTTGAAACAGCACGTACCAAAATATTCATTTACCTGCACAATTGTATAAGGAATCAACAAACATAATGTAGATTGATTCTTCCTTCATTCTTTTGTTGCTTCCAACAGGAGAGAACTGGACTTTAAAGAGGTCTTTGATTTGTTCTACATTTATTCAAGATTGAACAGTGCATCTGTTAGTATTTTGTATATTTTATAATCACATTCATTGATGCTAATTGCAGATTCAGTTACCACACCACATTGTACTGAATCATTACAGTGTTTGGCTAACCTGCAGAAAGGCACTTGTGTTTAGAAGCAACAAACAACGATTCAAAAATGCTTTCATTTTTACGAATCTCACTTAGCAGGCCCGTGCCATCTATAAGTTGATCCATTTCTGCCTTGCATTTCCAGATGACATCGTATAGTTTTATACTACTGCAAAGATGTTCTCTATCTTTGACTCTGTACTTGGGTATAATGTACCCAACTTGTTCAATTTCATTTGCATGCTTAGTGCATACATTATCCATTGATTCATCAGTTAGTGCATTCTCCAGCTGCAGAAAGAAATGCGCACTATAACTTTTATCCAATTCCTTATTTGCAACAAACATGAAGTTGCAATGGGTTTATTGTATTAATTATAAAAGTCTCAAAATGTATATACACAATCAATGTTAATACAAGTAATTTTAAGTGTGTGCACTGCTCAGGGGACTTAAGGTCAGGTGCAATGTTATTTTCACGTGTAAATTGCTTTGTGGCTGATTTATTGTTTTGTCGCAAGTATACTTCAAAACGGCACAGATGTTACACCATTGGAATTGTCTTTGAATAGGAATTAGAAATACTATTTTTTAACACATGGATGATCTTATTTCAAACAATATGGTTCGCTGAGGTAGGTCCATTTTAAAAACAAACTTGTCGAAAGGTGGAAGGATAGCTGGGGGCATCTGTTGCCTTTGTTGGTACTGAAATGTTGGTGGAGGTATGAAAGAACCGAATATGAGGCCTGCTTGTGGAAGAGCATTTCTAGAAGGACAATAGCCCTGAAAACATGGATTTGTAATGGCGGCCAACACCTAATTACCGTATTCACGATGTTACTATAAACAAGTGAAGAATGGTAATGGAAAGCAGGGTTCATAACCTGTTAGCACTATGTGTGGGGGATTCAAACTATGTAACTTACTATCGAAAAAGCAGGGGTTTAGTTATCTGCCTTTTGAGACTTTTACAGCGAGTCCATCTATGCGGCCATTTCATGTTTTCAAGACGGCCGATTTCATTTTGGTGGGAGCAGGAATGCTATACATCTGGCAGCTTCTCATAATGAACTGAACTCTCTGTTCTCATCACACAGGTAATAGGGCAGTCAAAGGTAGCGAATGTAATCCAGCCGTACTAACTTAGAATCAGGAAGCTTGAATCACGAGACACCATGCTAAGTAATTTTATCTATATACTATTTGAGGCTGATGCGAGGTGCTAGTATGTGAGTGTGTGGCTCACCAGAAGTAGCTAAGTGCTTCTTAGCACTCCAGAACAAATTAAGATGGTGAATTACAAAAAGCTTTCGGACATCCATAGATGTCTGTACGTTGGAAAACATTTGATTTTTTTCAAACGTGGACACTATAGTATTAATTTCAAGTATTAATAATGCCTTTTTGCTTTCATTTTGTGAGCTGCAGAATCAACAATATTGGACATACCAATGGTATTGTTATTGTATTGATAGCAATGTCAGGAAAACACTCTGGACCACTCTCCCAATGTCCCTGAAGCTTTGTGTATTGGCACCAGTCTTGTTGCCATGACGGCTTTGTCTAGGTAGCTTAGAACCTTTCCATTATGTAAGGACTGGGGACCCAAAGACCTTATAAACACCTCCCTGTATCAAATTAGGGGCAGCACATGAATAAAGGTACAATGTTACCTAGTTCCAACCAACAGTCTCCATATCCAGGACGGGTTTTGGGTTGTACTGATGTCATGCTGTCTGTAAGCTAAGCACGTGTGCATGAACATAGGGCATACCAATGGTATTGTTATTGTATTGATAGCAATGTCAGGAAAACACTCTGGACAACTCTCCCAATGTCCCTGAAGCTTTGTGTATTGGCACCAGTCTTTGTCTAGGTAGCTTAGAACCTTTCCATTATGTAAGGAATGGGGACCCAAAGACCTCCCTGTATCAAATTAGGGGCAGCTCATGAACACAGGTACAATCCCGTAGGAAAATAATTTCAGCGTACCGCGATTAATCACGTTACAACCGCTTAACCGCGTTATTGCGCGACGCGGTTTAATAAATCGCGATTTATCATTGTAGCTTGGGCTCAATGCGTTTAATTGTCAACTTGAACATTTACTTCAGCTGACTTAGACTCCATGGACTAAGAAATTCTACTCAGCTCATAAGCAAGTAAGAGTCAGAACCTGAGAACATGTATTGTTCGATGTCCTCTTTCGACTTAATGTTTCAGTGCGCTATATTTGGAGCGCACTCGTACACACAACAGCCACAGAACATATATATAGGGACAGTTAAATATGGTCGTCCCTGCAGCTTGATATTTTAGCACGTTATGATGTGTCTTTAGGAGCGTTTAATTTTTAATTATTTATTATTATTTTTGTCTTAACAGCAGAGAATACAAGAATGCATGAATACGTGTAACTTAAAACTACTAAACTATACATAAAGTGACTAAACCAAATTACATGCTCTACTGAGGAGGGCTCTGGCATTGCACCTCACTAGGGCTATGTTCAACTTCCCATACATCTCTACCAAAATCTTTGGCTTCTGAATTCCTAAGCCAAAGGACAGGCGTGAGGCCAAGTGGGAGAAAACTTGCCTGGCTTCACTACCCCAGCTCCCATAGCTCTCTACTGCGAGAGGGGTGTATTTCCACCCAAGCATGTGACACTTGGGGTCATTAGCCTGGTGCTTCCTCCGCTCTGCCAGTAGTGTAGCAGTTCCAGGTGTGACACTTGCTTCCTGAAGTGACACTGGTGTGAGAGGAGATATCATTGTAATGTCAAAAGCAGTTGGTATTCCATCTGACCAATTGCTCACTGAAGCATCCGCGGGACGAGACCTAGAAAGATCAGGGGTAAGAGTGCTAACTGCTTCAACCTTTACACTAAGGTTCGCATTGTGGCAAAAGTCTACAAATATATAACGCAGTTGGTTATGTCGGAGTACCACATCCCCACCTCGTCTGCATGACAATGCATGGTGCCCCAATGGGTCCAAAGCTATTTCAGGACAAAGTAGACAGCAGGAGGAAGCCCTTGTGGTTTCTAAAATCAGCCACCATGAAATAGCTGTGCGGAATTCGCTAGGATCAAAATGCATGCCAGGTTCACCTGAAGGAAGGACTGAGACCCAAGAAGTGGCCAAAGAAGCAAAGGCAGAGAGGAGGCGAGCTTTGTTTGCTGGAGAAGATAAGTCGTACAAATTGCTAAAAGATTAACTATCCAGCTTATGGGAGAGAGATCTCTGCGAGGGAGGAGACTCGATGGCAGATTCTGGAGAGATGGCATCTGAAGAAGAGATTAAGCTGTTGAAGAGATTAACTGCATTCATCCGGTGATGGTTATCTGTGGTGGCAAAGCCAGATGAACAAAAAGATGCAATAAAAGCAGCACTTGAGTGGTGAGAGAGAGAGCGAAGGCCCAAACCCCCGAACCTTAGGCTTAGTTGAGATTGGCACCTGAAGCGGCCTCAGAGAGATCTATAGAGAAGCACTTCAAAAAGCAACTTCTAACATCGGAGTCCATTATCTTCAAAGAATAAACAGCCACACTTGGTGGGGTTTACCTGGCTAGGTGCACTATCTTACAAAAGCCACTGCATAGACGCAGCATGTTAAAAGCCACCTGAGGATCAATAACTGAAACATCTTCCAGCTTAGAAAGCAACTTTGTAAACTCAACACGTTTTGCGGCAAAAACTCAGTGCAGTACAGGTAGTCACCAATGGGAGTACCAAGAATATCCAGTTGTACATGTGAAGCTTTCATGACATCACTATGGCTGAAGAGATCGCATTTAGACAAATTGATGAAAATGCCCAATGATAGACCAAGGTCTTCAATTATGGAGAGGGCACGGAGAACAGCATGTTTGGGGCCAGCAAGCACCCCATCATCCAAGTACCAGGCCTGTAGGATGAGACGAAGGCAGTCATCATCTGCATCAATAGCGGCAATCACCTTGTGCAGAACCAAAGAAAAGAACAAAGGGCCTAATGGATCTCCCTGCTGCACACCTGATTCAGAAGTGAGATGACCTAGGGGGAGCCACAGATAAGGCTGTGAACCATAGCACCAACTTGCCCATGGAAGGAGCTCTGGAAAAAACAAATAACATTCTGAGAGAAGAGCCTGCCTGGAGATGAGGTTGAAGGCATTCCTCATGTCCATTTTCAGCATGACAAAGTCTTCATCACCCCAGTGTTCTTCAATGCACTTTCTAAGACCGTGCACTACTTTTTCAGTGCCATGTGGACAAGCTACACCCAACTGAAGGGGCTCGAAAAAGCTAGAAGCTTTATCTTTAACCTATGAGCACAAGCACTTTCCTGTAAGCCTTCTAAGAGTTTCCCCTACTGCAATAGGCCTAACGTCAGGTGGAGAGCCATGTCTAAACTTGTTCAAAGCAGTGAGGCACCAACTAAAAACCTGGCAACTGACAGTGGAGCTTTGCCTGCTGCAAGGAGGTTAACAACGTCCCTCTGGGTTGTGCTGATGGGAATTGGCAGAGGAATTTGAGCAGCATCAATTAGATGTTGTACCCTGAGGCCTGAGGGGCCAGCAGCAGTGCTCTTTGGGAAGGAAAAAAGAATGGGTAGAAGGTTGAAATTAGTGCCTAGAGAGAGTGGAGTTCTAGGAACTCCTGGCGTAATAGGTGGGGAAGAGCTAGGGTGTTTTGATTTGAGCAGCTCCCAGGTAGCATTATTGAGAGGAGCAAGTCCATCAGACAGGAGTATTCTGCAAGCCTTTCCATGCAATCCTATCTTAGCCAAGGAAATAGCTGAATCTGACAGGCTCTTGGAGTTTTCTTGTTTCTGCTGTGATGGGAATTTATGAATGTTGGACACCGCAAGGTTCCAGAGGGTACTAAACTCTTTTTTCATCCAAAGATCACACAAGACTTTGATTAGGGGGGGGGTCTTAGGTATAACTTTGGTTTCTACCCCTCTCAGATTATGGAGGGCATTAAGAAACATAGGAAAACATGTATTTTAAATTTTTATACAAAATACGAATGTATACATTGTGTATAGTATATTCTCCACTCATGACACCATTTGTATGTGTACAACTACTAGTAATATTCTGCCTTCAATTTACATCTTTCATTAATTTATAGGCATTAGCAGAAGTGCAGTAAACAGATTATGTAATGGAAGAAATGCAGAATTACAAGGATAGTCATTCATAGAACATTATTACACTGTATATCGGCTATGGGAGTTTTCATTGTAAGAACCAAACCCAAATATCTCCCCTTTCTGTGTTTGAAATGCTTCTGCAAGAGCAGGTAGGATAACTTTTAGTATCTTTAAAACTTGTGGCTTATACTCTTCACAAATTGCTTCTATGCTCCTACAAATTTCCAAAGCATACCTAGAATGTGTAAATTGGCTATCAGAGACAAATGTAAATGCAGACTTGTTCAAATTTAGGAACTTACAGGGTTCAGTTTCTAGCAGGTCATGATAGAGCTGTTGAAAAGCAGGAATAAGTTTGGAATATGTCATTGCAATAGGTGTTGTCAGTTTCAAAAAAGGCTCTACTAAGTGCACTCCGAATAATGCACCAATACATAGCATCACTTTAAGAAATTCGAGATCTAGAAAGCATCTTACAATGCATGCCAATTGGTTGGTCACATGCTGAAACTTGTCTAGAAAAGATGCAACATCATCAAAGTGATAAAGTGTAACTGCACACGTAAGTAGCAAACTATTAAACCGTTCATCTTTCAAGCTAACAGACATGTTTTTCTTAGGGGTTATATGCATGCCAAATTCCTGGGACTTGTTCCAGGGCTTATGATCAAAGTCATGGTTTATCAATCGAGTGATGCAATCAAGAGCTAGTTCTGTTACACTACTAGCAGTTGTTGTGGCAGTCACAAGAAAATTTGCATATATTTTATCAGTCCAATTGCATGCTCAAGCTGGGACCGATGCTTTACTATCACCCGATTGAACATAAGGCATGGATGAACATTGCAAAACAGTTGATTAGGTACTTTCTCTGTGCCAAGCTCTTTAGCAACTAACAATTCAACATCTATATTGTGTGCTGTTTGATCAGAAATGACAAAATCAATTCTCTCAAAAAGAACTTTTGCATCAACTCCACTAGCTGCCGATAGAATTTGCAAGGTTGTTAGCTTTAACTTCGCAAGGTTAGGCATTGAACTCGAAGCATTGCTATTCTTATCTTCCATCACCTTCTTTTTCTTTCTTGGGCTTTGAAATTCAATATCCTCTACTGTAACAGGTGTATATAGCTCATCCGCACTATCACTAGTGTCTTCAGTAGTTTCTGTACTCTCTGGCACAGCCATTGGCTGTTCAGCATTTACAGAGTGCCACATCCTCTCTAGAGCAACTAAATCATTATTTCGCCTTGTCATTGTTTTGGTCCATTGAGTTTCGACATGGTCTTGACAATACATTTTTCTCTCGCCTCTTTGGTCTTCCATAAAATTCCACTTATTTTCTGTCATCCTAACATCATAGAAATTCTCAAACTTTCTTCTTTGACAAGCATCTGTACAAAAAATGTCAAACATTACTACTATCTTTATTGAAGGCTAAGACTTTGGCATCATAACTTTCATTTTTTCTGCTGTCCCTAGTCTGAAGCAATTCTCATACAGTTTGATAATGTGCTTTTTGATGTTTGTTGAAATTGCAAAAGATCCAATGCTCCTGCAATACTGACGTCAACATATCGGTTGCATTGCTTCTTGACCGTTGAGATTGTCCCGCGCGTCTTGGATGAAGAAGATAAAGCATAACTTCAATTACAGCCTTTTTTGTTGGCAAAACACCATGAGGTAGGTCAGCAGATTCAAAGTAGTCCACACGTCCAAGGCATTTTCTCCCTCTAGACCTTGTTTCTACACATGCCATCTTCTGTTTCATTAATTCGCGGCAAAACCATGTACACGTGCGAACTTCAAGGGGTATGTACAGGGGGGTTGTGAGGGGTTAAAAATTCATTTAAATATATTTTCACATTCAATGTGACCCAGTACATATTTTCAGAGTGGTAGAAACAAGAAATTAAAAAAAAAGTGCAATAAGACCCCCCCCCTACTTTGATCGAGGTGTGCTTCAAGTGGCAGCCTTTACTTTTTAAGGAGGGAAGAACACACTTTGGCAACATGAAGAGCTTCAGCCAAGCCTCTTCTGAGTTTTCATCTAAGACAGACCTCAAAGAAGCTGAGAGTGCTCTAGTGAAAAAGGGTCTTGCCTTCTTGGGGACAAACAGCAATGTAGGGCATCTAAGCTGGCAAACATCTGCAAAAGAGGGCAGATTATAATTAGGCACAATGTCTGACGCTGCCTCAATTGCTGGCTGTGTGGCGTCATTCTGAGCTGAAGACATAGGACGAGAAACCTTACACTGGCGGGAATGTGAAGCTGCCCTTGAGTTCGCAACCAATTGTAAACAATGTGGGTAGACGAAAAGATCTTGTTCAACCAACCATGTTTGGGGGACACCACCAGAGAGCAAACCTCGGGCATGTAGAGACATGTGAGATCGCCACATGGTTGGAGCTACCTGCTCTGGGCATTCAGGAACCAGACACCACTTCCGAAATGAACGACCCGATTGATGACCTGCGGACAACATTGAAGGTGAATCATGAGGCGATGCTGAGGATTCCCGATCTAATGGTAACGACAGCTGCTGAGGTGTTGTAGGCAGCTGCTGCACAGATGAAGATAAACTTTGTGCTGTATTAATGAGAGGAGGAAAAGGAGGCAGATCTGGAAAAGGAGGCTGCGACTGCTGCGGCGGAGGCAAGGAAGGTGTGGATTGAGACAACAGGGGTAAATGCGGTGGTTGCGGTCGAGATTGAACTAGCGAAGTGGGTATTGGGGCGGCGTGGGGGGTTGTAATAAAGGAGGAGACTGGGAATCCGGAGTCTGTGATGTAGATGAAGGTTGTGACAAGGAAGGTGGAATCTCAGCTGATGTGGAAGGAGGTGATTCAAAGGAAAGTGGTGACGAGACGTTCGGCGGGAAAACAGAAGAGTTCATACACCTCCCGTATCTTCCGGGATGGCAGTTGGTACACCATTCTTTTACTTAGCACAAGAACAACTTTTACAGCGCGCGTTGCTCCCATTACATTTGCAACACGGCATAATAACAATTACATTTGCAACACGGCATAATAATAATAATAATAACGCAATGGACTATTGATAAGTTAATTTATTCTGTGTGTAGTTGTATTATGAATTATTGAATAAATAAAATTTTTTGCACATTAAAATAATAATAATACTTTCTGGCTGAAACATGCCACAGGGCCGCGCCCATCTTGGCATCCAGTTGGAGGCTGGCAATGGCCTCACAGCCGATCATAGCCACACCCGTCCTGCTGACCTTCTGTTGACTAACTGGACAACAGGCAAGACAGCTGCCTTTGATATTTCTGTAACCTCTCCGCTTAACACACATATCCTTATGGAAGCGGGAGTGTCTGCAGGCTGCCCTAGCCACTGAAGGCAGAAAGCACAGGGCCAATGATGCAAAATGCAAAGAACTTGATTGGTTGTGTGTTTTCCTGGTACCAGAAATGTATGGTACATGGGGAAATGAAGCTGTTGAAGCCTTCTCACAGCTGGCTTCTCGGCTTGCCACTCTTACATGCAGGCCCAAGTTGGCCTTACTTGGAGACATCTATGGCAGACTCAACCTCCATCTAGTGAGGGCCAATGCCACTGCCATCCTCACCAGATGTATTTTGAATTAACTTTAGGCTATGTTTAAGATTGTACCCATGTGTATGTATTGTACCACATATATAATAATATAAATAAATAATAATAACTTAACGAAAGAAGGAAAATGTACGCACAGAGACTACCTAGATGATTGAATGTAAAATTAAAATAAAACATACTACAAAAGAAACACAAGAAGCTGTTCTGAAACTTATTCTGGCAGGTATGGAAGCCCAGCTCCATCTTCAATATCCATCCTCTTCTATTTCACTCTGCTGCGAATGCACAGATTTGTAGCACGAAGGACAGCAAAAAGCATCCTTGCACGCACATAGCCCAGCACTTCACTGTTAGAATTGTGCCAAATTGCAGCTATTTTTTTCAGCCAAATGACGTACAAATGTTTTAGCCTCAAGACCCAGTGCCCCATCAGCAGTCACAACAAATGGTGTAAAAGATGCATTATATTTAATTGTTTCAGCAGCTTGTGAGTATTTTTGTTTCTTAGTGTGTTCAATCGAGGAAAGAACTGCACCCACATCACGATGCAAGTAAGAATTAGCATCTGTATCCACTACTCGAACATCAAAAAAGGTAGTAGCTTGAAGCTGCCATACACCACGAACTGAAAGATCAGCAACCAAAGCTGGTACCTTTTCACGGTCATTCGGTTCTTTTACGACAGGTTCTCTCACGACCTATTTATATGCAATTGAAGCCAAGTCACCAAGGGCATCCCTAATCTCATTGTGTCTTTGAATGACTAAACCCTTTTCTACAATCAAGGACATAACCTCTTCCAATTTCACCGTGGGACATTTTGTGAAATAGGTGTAGGTTTTGTTCAAGGTTGGTGTCTCCATAGTTACTTACTAATCCATATTATAAGTGTATTTGACAAATCTCAACAATTATTATTACAGAATAAAACTTCCTTGTTTCCTGGATCCAATCTTGAAATGCCGAAGGATAATATATTAATCGTGCTAAAGCACAAAAGAAATTGCCATGCTTTGAAATCCACCTGTAAGAGAATAAAATGTTTTGAAATAGAGTCACCTGTATGAGGAGTAAAATGCTTTGAAATTTCAATTATAGTTTTCTGAATGGGCACTTAGATGCATTGAAATTTCAAGAATAATTCAAGTGACTACTATAAATGTCAAGCAAATGCATTTCTAGAATAGATATGTACAGGTTATTCATTCATCATAGTACTGTGAAATGCTGTGATATTCATGCAATACAATGCTTTGTAATTTCAAAGGATAATGAAAGCTTCCCATCTGACTACTAAAATGCTGTCAGAGGAATAGTCAGTCACCTGTATGGAGACTAAAATGATTTGAAATTCAAGAATAGTGACCTGTATGGGGACTAAAATGCTTTGAAATTTCAATTATAAGATCATGGTTCATGATAAACGACAAACACATACACTTGGTGGACAAAAATAGTTCTGTGAAATTAACAATAATGACTAATACATTAAAATTGTTTTGATATTAGGACTAAAATGCTTGGAAATTTAAGAATAGTCAAGTCACCCAAATGATGTTCTGATAGTCTCACATATTATGCACTGAAATTTTAAGAAGTCTCCCCCCCATATGATGCTTGTACAATACAATGCTTTAAAATTCAAAAATAGAATTATGTATGACTACTACTCAAGAAGAGAGAGGACTACAATGCTTTGAAATTTCAAGAAGAATGAAATTTGCTATCCGACTACTACTCTATTGCAATTTCAAACAGATTTGTACAAGTTTTTCATCATAATGCTCTGAAATTTGAATAGTCTTGCATATGATGCATTGAATTCAAGAATAGTCTCCCCTTATAAAAATTCAATAATAGTTACCCATATAGGGACTAAAATGTTTCAAAATTTCTAGAATCGTCACCTATATGGGGACTTAAATGCTTTGAACTTTCAATAATGAGACACTTTCCAACACTAATGTATTTGAAATTTCAAAAGAAAAATATAGAATGGATTTGTATAGGTTATTCGCACATCATAGAACTGTAAAGTGGTTTGATATTCATCCACATGAGTACTAAAATGCTTTGAAATTTAAAGAAAATTTACCCATATGATGCTTAGAAATTTCAAGAATAATTTTTTCCCATAGTTGTAGAGTAAAATGCTTTGCAATTCAAGAATAGTTACCCATGTAGTGTCCAAAATTATATTCTGAATAATGAAAGTTTCCCATCCGAAGTAAATACTAAATGGATTTGTGTCTCATACAATGCTTTGAAATTACAAGAATAGTCTCCCATACAATGCATAAACAGTTGAACAATAAAAAGCTTAGAAATTCAGGAATAGTTACTCGTATGGGGACTAAAATGCTTTAAATAGTCACCCATATGGGGACTAAAATTCTTTGAAATTTAAAGAATAATGACCGTTTCCTATCCGACTACTACTAATGTATTGACCATATACCATCAGAGTAGATTGGTACTGGTTATTCATCTGTAAAAATGCTTCCATATTAGGACTAAAAGCCCTTAATAGTACCCATATGATGGTTTGAAATTTCAAACATAGTGATGCATACACAGTTGTACAATGAAATGCTTAGAAAAACAAGAACTTACCCATATTGGGACTAAATAGCATTGACATGAGGACTATAATGCTTTGAAGTTTCAAGAATTGTCACCCATATGATGCTTTGAAGTTTAACGTTCACGCACGCCGTGGGGGGTCGACAGGTGTGCTGCGAGCTGCCGCCGCTACATAAGCTAGACCTACTTTTGGGGGTAGTGTGACAGGTCAGCGGGACACGCCCCATCGCTGGGGGTGTGTGTGCTTGGACCTGTGTGTGTAGCCCCGCCTGGGGTTGCGTAGGCGTATGCAGGTCCGATCTCCAGGGGTCGACATTAACGAGGGAGACCACACACACCCCCAAACGTAGGAAATAGTGATCATATGTGGTGTGGGCGAACCAAGTCGATGTTATATGCACGGCTTGTGCGGTGTGCGTGCTGTAGACTATAACTGAAGCAGTTGCTACTTGGGTGTGAGCGTCTATCCGATGCGGGAAATTAAGGCTGACGTTGAAACGAGCTGCTGCCGAGGCATCCGGATGTAGCTTAGGAATGCCGCGCTGTTCCAGCGACCGAGTAGCTGTATGGTTGAATCTTCAATGCCAGCGGCTGCGGTGGCTGTTGCTGCTTCGATTCTGAAGCTATGCCCTGCGTAGTCGCAGGCTGGCAGCCCCAAGGTCGACAGGGCCTTACGCACCTCCGACACGAATTTCGGTTTCAAGAGCGGCTTCAAATCGCGGATCCTGAAGGGCCGGGGGATGCGCCCCTGACGGCCACGTATGCAAGGCACGCGTCGACCGGGCAGATGGTGTTACCAGTTTTGCCAATAAACACGTCGGTTCTCTCGCCAAATTGGTCGCATTTCGCCACGATGAAGTCGTCCAGGTAGTGCGCGATGTGCGATACCCCTCTTTGGCGAACAATCCATTCTAATGCGTCGGCGAGAGCCGTGAAGATCTTGGCTGATGACCTGAGGCCAAAAGGCAGCATGGCATCGCAGTAGATCCAACCCGACCACTCAACCCCTAGCAGCGAGCGGTCGTCCGGGTGAACTGGTACCAGGCGGTAGGCAGATTCAATATCGTTCATAGCGAGGAGTGACCCGGCTCCCAGTGAAGCCACAATCATGGTGACGGAGTCAATTGACACGTATGACAGTGAGCAGAGCACGGGATCGATGCCGTTGTTTACGCTGTAACCCGGGGGAAAGGACAGGTCGGTAATTAGGCGCCACTTGCCGGGGGTGTGCCCTTTAGGCACGACCCCATTTCGATTGCGGTGAATGAACTGCGCCACATTAGTTGGAAGAGGGCCGATCAGGCGACCAAGGGTGATTTCGTTGTCGATGTAGGCGGCCACGATTGTCTGCTGCTTCAACGCGGAGGGCATGTTCTTGGTAACTGCCCCTAGGGGTTGGCGGCGGTTGAACCCGATGCGAAACCCGTTTATAAGGCCATTAATCAAGTAGGTGCTGAAAGCACTGTCGGGGTGAGCGTGCAGTAATCGGGCCCACGCATCGGGGCATAGAGGAGTGGAACCACCTTGGAATGAGCAGCGGGCTCTGGCGAGAACCAAAACATCGGTGGTAGTTGGCAAGAATTGCTGCAGCTTGAGGAGGTGGGCCGTATACGGGTAGCGACCTGGAGGTGTGGAGGGATGGAAGTATGACGTCGCTACCCGCCCGGTGGCAGTGACCTGCTATGCTAAACGTCGCGCGTGCGCCAGTGTAAGCAGCCAATCATTGAAGGTCACGCCCTGATGGCGGAACAATGAGAGCAACATGCATGCAAGTACGTGCAGTGTTGTGTCCATTCGACAAAGGGGACCTTTATGGACCATCCACCTGTTGGCGGCCGTTGCTGCGGGCATATGGGTGGCCTCGTTGGTCTGCTGTCTTCCAAGTGCACCTAGACGCTGGGTGACCCCCCGAGCAGCAGCTGCACGTGTGTCGGAACCTACAGTTACTAATTTCAATATATTTTTAAGCTGCAATATACTTGTATCATTGATAGTGTTGTAACATAATGATGCATTCTTACCAACCCCTCTGTTCTTGTAGCTGAAGCATGTCACTTAAGCTCATCTTGTTCAAAAACAAAGCATAGTAATACATGTATAATGCATTATCACATTACATTATGCATGTAGACAGAATGTCACTGTGATTCTCTATCCTCTGTCATCTGAACGTCAACATCTTTTGTTCATGTTACATCAAACAATTGAATCCATTCTATGCATTACAGTGCAACTCTTTACAAAAAAATTAAGCCTTATCCCTACAAAAACGTGATGTTTTGAGTAAGGTTCTTATAGATTAATTCAAATGTGAATTACCTGTACATGATGTATTGATAAGGACGAAGTCATCTTGATTGGAGAGGCTGCTATCAGTGTTTCATAAAGATTCCTCCTTGTGCCACCAGAAAAAAGGTTAGTGCAATCCTTTTCAAATTGAAACATTTTGGCGTAATCCCCTGATGCACCAATGACGAATGGTACGATTGTATTGGGTAGAAATACGCCTGTGAATCAAACCAAATAAAACTTGAATAGTGTACACTTACCTTTGGTTAATTCAGGTGACTTGAAAAATGCTACCTGTACAGTGAATTGTGATTCCAACTGGGTAACGATTTTTTCAATAGATCCTAATGGCGGTATGCAAACAAAGTAACGTATTTATGACATCATGCAAACACATTTGTGCTTTTCGCACACCATTTCTCTTTCGCCCATGCTTACTTTCTATTCAACTCATCGTTTCACTTAAGAAAATGGTTATTGTAACAAGTTGCTCGTGCGGTAAATACTGATAGTGATAGAGGCTTCCTTATATATTCTAGTTATATTTTGAATGCACCCATGCACAATATACATCACCAATTCTGTGCAGTATGCTCATATAAGCATCTTATACTTATCTTTATTATTCCTTACTGTGGTCATCAGTGTCTCTGCACATGAATCTCTCCACTGTTGCGATTTATTTGGTGTCTCATCTTCTTCCTGTGTTAGGCCATTTAATGTGAATAATCGCATTTGACACAGGTGAACCTATAAAATAACAAAGAAATGAATACTCCATTTAAAAAAAGCCACTAAAATCAAGTTACTTTGTCTTGTGTTGTCATGACATTGATGAATTCTGTTGTTCGATTGTGCCTATGGGCAAGATGCTGTGCCTGTTCTTCTGTCAGGTTCACGTAAATGCTGACACTTCTGTGAGAAAAGTGTCTATCGGTGTTAAGGTCTGGGTTTTCTTCGAGGATTTGTTGGTGAGCAAGTCGACTGTGATTGCCTCCAATGCACTTGTAAACATATGTGTCACATTCGTCTTTGTTGAAGACTTCTCCCTTTTTTAATTCCAGCAAACCAGTGTATATAGTATTGCCTATAGTGTTATAAAATAATTCATACATCATATGTGGGATTAAAGTCAAAGTTATGATAATGATTATTACTGGTATAACTATATGGGACAGTTTCCATGAAAATTGCGCTTCGCTATTTATATAAAATGTTATAAAATATATTTGTGTTTGAATCACTATAACTTCCGAACAGTAAATGGTATCAACTTCCTATTTTCAACACAATACTGCATCGTTTCTCTATGGGAAAATACATTTTGGGGTCTTGCATTTGCTCCGTGCCAGTATTGCATCGTTCGATACCCCACCAGGTTCAAACCCACCATAACTTTCGGTAGGAATAATCAAATCGCTTCAAATTCGGTTTGTAGGTAGAGAGGTCCTATATCTATCGATTTGTTCTGTTTGTTAATTTGTATGTCATTCGTTACGGAGATACAACGGCGCAAAGTTGGTACAAGTTTCCTGCTCGAATCGCGCCGTTGTATGTATATGAACCGCTTCCATACACCAAAGCACATGAATATGCAACACTTCCTGTGGGATGAGACCTCAATAACCTATAGCCACACCTAAATCTAACGGTGTTATTATTCGTTGTTTTTCGGTACTCTAGTATAGACAAACGACATGGCAACTTATAACATGACTGAAGGCGAGTTCATTGCTTTTCATTCAGCGGACGAGTTCGAACGGTACGGTTATTTCGACGTGGATGAGGAGACGGCGGTGGTACCAATGGCGATGGTGATTGCCGTTATTGGGGCTGTTTTGGTGATATGGATGGCGATGGCTATGATGAGGGCAATGATGGAAATGGACGTGATGGTGATGGGGGAAGTGATGGTGATGGGGGAAGTTATGGTGATGGGGGAAGTTATGGTGATGGGGGAAGTGATGGTGATGGGGGAAGTGATGGTGATGGGGAAGTGATGGTGATGGGGGAAGTGATGGTGATGAGGGAAGTGATGGTGATGGTGGTGATGACAGCAATGGTGGTGGTAGTGGTGTACCAGCTAGAGCAGCACATCGTCCTGGCACTCACTTGCTGAATGCCTACCTCACTAGAGGAGGGTGCTGCAAAGAGAACTGTTTAATGAAGTATGGTGACTTGCCCAAAAGACGAGCACTCACATTATCCAGATTAGACAAGAAGACCAGAAAGGCAGTTGTTTTTGGAATGCTTGCTGTGATTCGGAACAAATGTGGTTCTCGAAATACATTCCAGTATTGCCTTGACTGGTCCAGTCCTGTCTGCAGGAATGCTTTCTGTGCCGTCATTGACACAAGTTACCGTACATTGCAATACTGGATGCAGCAGGTGTGCTCTGACTCTGATGTTGAGCCCCATCCCCATGGGAACTGTGGCAGGGCTCCTCACCATGCCCTCTCTCGTGAGGACAAGATTAGGGTGGCCACATTTATTAGAAATTATGCAGCCATAAATGCCCTCCCTGACCCTGGTCGATTGCAAGGGACGATCAGAGACTATGTTCTAGAGAGCGGCAAAACACTACAGTCTGTGTATGCCGAATATTGCAAGGCCATGGAGTCCATATCAGCGACCACACCAGCACCACAGCAACCTTGCCCTTACCGACTGACCAGTGGGCTGAAGCGGCAGTACACCTTGCTCAATGTTCCTCCGGCTCCTCCAACACCTGCTGCACGTGTGGTGAAGTACATGTCATTTATTAGACTCTGGCGAAGGTACTGCTCTAACATCAAGATCCAACCTGCACGCAGCGATCTGTGTGACAAGTGTGATCAGATGTTGGTCACGTTGAGGCACAGCCTTTCTGATGAGCAGCGTAAAACAATAAATGACAATTATAACCAGCACCTCATTACGGCCAAGGCATTCCGTGATGCCTACAATGCCAATATTGAGGACGCTGAGAAGGGATGGAGAGGGAAGTGAAAGACAGATCAAGACCAGATCCTATGTCACTTGGAATCAAGGGCCCAGCTATCTCCCTTCACCTCTCATGCCCACCTGGACATGCAGATGCAGTACTCCTTTGACTACTGCCAGCAAGTGTCGCTGCCCTACAGTCACAGCAAAGGTGCACTTTTTATTTCAGGACACCTCGCAAGGTCCAGGTGTATGGTGTGTGTTGTGAGCCACTCTGTCGTCAAGTGGTCTTCCTAATTGACTAGGCAGAGCAGGCCGGCAAAGGGGCTGTGCTGGTGGTCAGCCTGGTGCATGCCTTCTTTCACCTACATGGACTGGGAGAGAGGCGTGTAACACTTCAAGCCGACAACTGTGTGGGCCAAAACAAGAACACCACCATGATGTGGTACCTGGCCTGGCGAGTGATCACTGGGCAACATGTCACCATCCAGCTGAACTTCATGGTACCTGGGCACACAAAATTCAGACCTGATTCCTACTTTGGCCTGTTCAAGAAGCATTACCAAAGACAGGACCATGTAGATGATATGGACGACCTAGCTGACTGTGTCCGGCAGTGTGGCCAGGACGTCACTTGTGTGCCACAGCTGTACCAGGACTGGCACTACTATGACTGGAACACCTTCTTGGGCCAGTGGTTTGGGCCTCTGGCTGGCTTAGGCTGCTACCACACATTTGAGTTTGACTGCAAACACCCTGGTGTCATGAAGATGAAGGCCATGCCATCAGACACAAACCCCACCGAGGTGAACATGCTGAGGGCTGGAGTGGCCATAAAAAACATACAGGGCTTATCAGAGCCAAGTGATGCCACCTGTTATTAGCCCCATTGGATTGTCTCTTCAGAGGTCACTGTACCTGTATGAAAGGGTGAGGGAATACGTTCGTGACCCAAAGAAAAGGGACAAGGTGTGTCCAAAGCCTCCACCAGGCACCGGTGCTGACTCTGGTACAGCTTCTTCACTACCAGGAAACGACCAACCAGGACCTTCAACTGCTATTCCTCACTCACCTATAGTTGAGGGTCATGAGTCTGCAGATGACACTTACAGGGAAATGCAAGGCAAAGTCAATGGTTGTGTTTCTGGTGGGAGGAAACTCAGACCCAGGTCTGAACTGATCCTTGCCTTCCTATGCTCAGTATGTGGCAAGAAGTATGGCAGTAGCCAGGCCCTGTACCTGCACAGAAGGAACACTCACAAGCAGCCTGCAGCTACGGGTGATGGACACAGTGATGCCACAAAGGTGGACAATTCCTGTGATGCCGAAGGAAGCCAGGGTCCATCCAAGCACAAACGTAGGTGAAAAGCAGAAATTGAGAGGACATTTTCCTGCTCGGTGTTTGGCAAGAAATACGGCAGCCAAGCTGCAGTCATCACTCACCAGAAGAGCAACCATGGCTCATGACAAATGAACCACATTGTGAGGTGCAAGCTTTTTATGTAGTTTAAGGTCACCTCTGCAGTGTACACCATACATCTGTGTCGTTAAGGGGTTTTATCTATGTACACATTATGTATATAGTGTTGTTAAGGGATCACCTGTACACCATACATCTGTGTCGTTAAGGGGTTACATGTACCTCTGTACACCTTATGTATGTGTCGTTAAGGGGTTACCTGTACACCATACATCAGTGTCGTTAAGGGGTTACCTCTGTACACCTTATGTATGTGTTGTTAAGGGATCACCTGTACACCATGCATCTGTGTTGTTAAGGGGTTACCTCTGTACACCTTATGTATGTGTTGTTAAGGTATCACCTGTACACTATACATCTGTGTTGTTAAGGCCCGGTTACCTCTGTACACCTTATGTATACAACAGATTAAAGGAATTCACTTCACATATGCTACATTACAGGAACACAAGGATGAAGCTGAAATTCTAGCTGAGAGGTTCAAGTATAGTAGGACTGTTACTGGAACACGGTCATTTCATAGTTTTATTCCCATTTCAATTTTATCTGTAGAAGTGAGGCCATATTCCCTTGGTACCATGAAAAGGACTGAAAGAGTGACCTCACCACATATATTTGAGGCTGTTACATTGTCGACCGCGAAAGGCTATGTAACAGTTGCATATGAAGGAGATTGTTGGCTTGGATATGTGACAAAGGTGGATGTGGAAGCCCGGCTTGTTGAAGTGAATTTCCTTCACCCAAAGCTACATGTACCTGGCAAGTCCTACAATTACCCAAGGAACCCGGACATCTTGGAGATAGATCCAACTGATATTCCCACCCTTGTAAGTCCAACAACAGCAACTGGACGTTCATACTCCTTGACATCAAGGGAAGTCTTAGCAGCATTAAGAGCACTTAAAGCTAGAGAAGCTCTCAGATTATGAGTTACCTTAGCAATTTAGTTGCCTGAATGGACACAGAACATGATGCATGCACCTCTGCAAATTTAAGTTAGTTGCTGCTCAGATTACTAGAGAGATGTTTGGTGCACCCGTGAAGAAGTCGGTTGTTGCTCACATATATGACTGGTGCACCTGTGAAGAAGTTGGTTGTTGCTCACATATATGACTGGTGCATCCGTGAAGAAGTCGGTTGTTGCTCACATATATGATTGGTGCATCCGTGAAGAAGTCGGTTGTTGCTCACATATATGACTGGTGCACCCGTGAAGAAGTCGGTTGTTGCTCACATATATGACTGGTGCACCCGTGAAGAAGTCGGTTGTTGCTCACATATATGATTGGTGCACCCGTGAAGAAGTCGGTTGTTGCTCACATATATGACTGGTGCACCCGTGAAGAAGTCAGTTGTTGCTCACATATAATGACTGGTGCACCCGTGAAGAAGTCGGTTGTTGCTCACATATATGATTGGTGCACCCGTGAAGAAGTCGGTTGTTGCTCACATATATGACTGGTGCACCCGTGAAGAAGTCGGTTGTGGACATGATATGTCTAGTATGCCTAAATTGAGTATTGTTATTCTAGACATGTATGCAAATAGTTCTTTTAAGAACTTACCATTTGCCTGAACGCCCTTCTTCTCCATGGAGGCAAAATTCTGGCAAATGTTAAATATACAAAAGAAGCACGTTGGAATCATACAGTTACACGTGTACATGTGGCAAGATACAAGAATTGTACCAGCTGCTGAAATACGAGAAGAATTTGTTGCCCCTCCCCCTCATGACGATCCAGCTGCTGACTTTCCCTATACGGTGCGTCGTGGGACCATTGAAATAGCGGAGCTCCAGAATTTGTATGGTCCAAGGGGTAATAGACGCAGAGCAAGAATTAAAGTGTGGACCCCGCGTTCATTTACAATTTCTTCCCCAAGGCGACCCATCCACTTCATACCACTCACAACAATACCACATCTCATCACACTTTCCACGTCACTCACATTCACCACGACCACAACGCTCACGTTCATCAAGTATCTCGCACTCATCTTCATCACGACGCTCACGTTCACCACTTAGTCTCTCACACTCACCACATTGCTCACACTCAATGCATTCTGATCTCATCAGTTTTTGTGGCACGTCACAAGGCACACCCCATTGGCCAGCTGGTCATAGCAACTGTGGACAAACATTCCATTGGCCAGCAAGAGCCCACTGCCACAATACTGGACCAGAACCCCAGTGCCAGAATACTGGACCAGCCCACTGCCAGAATACTGGACCAGCCCACTGCTGCAATACTGGACCAGCCCACTGCTGCAATACTGGACCAGCCCACTGCCACAATACTGGACCAGCCCACTGCTGCAATACTGGACCAGCCCACTGCTGCAATACTGGACCAGCCCACTGCTGCAATACTGGACCAGCCCACTACTACCACCTGTAATACTGGACCAGAATCCACTGCCACAGTACTGGACACCTTAAAGTATGGGACTAATTTTGTCCGTAGCTGCATAATGGTGCTGTCTGTGATGCTGGCACCACGGTTGTCTTGTGAGCTGGATCGGTCGCTGGCACCACGGTTGTCTGGTGAGCTGGATCGGCCGCTGGCACCACGCTTGTCTGGTGAGCTGGATCGGCCGCTGGCACCACGCTTGTCTGGTGAGCTGGATCGGCCGCTGGCAGCACGGTTGTCTGGTGAGCTGATTAATCGGCCGCCAGCTCAGCTGGTTGTTGTTTTTTACTACAGTCCCAGCTTGCAACAACGGAAAATCACACCCCGCAACAATGGAAAATTACAGACATTCATAGCTTACGTTGCGCCCACTAATTGCATTTGCGTGAAAGCCTAAGGAAACTGTTGAGGCAGATTCTGGTTTAGGATTAACAGTAATACACTAACTTAAAGCATTTTCAGTGGCAACCTTTCAATAATCATGCAACGTATTTAACCCCTAACACTAAGCCATTGCTTACTACTCACACAATACATACATGTAGCTCAGCACTGGTACCTTCATGAACCTGCATATGGACAAACGATATGCGACAATACATAGGCGTGCATAGTTAGCACACGGCAAATCCCAGAATTGAAGAACTTACTCGTACTTATACCTGCCCACGACTCGTAGAGCAGGGAGCCGACAATTGCACTATCATTGCACTTCTATGTATATGAATCAAACATGAGAATTATGCACCAAAATAGGAACGCACCCAAAACCCAGGGGCCTCCTTCAGGTAAAATGGAGCATGGATTTGCAGAGATTCCAAGTCTCACGCATTATGCGTGAGACGGAAGTAGCCCCCCCCCCCCCCCCCCCCCCCAGTCTCTGGATTTGTACGTAAGATGGTGCCGAACCCTAACAACATGGCGCCGAGACTCGTTCAATGAAGAGTGCCGTGAAGGAGGGACAGGTGCAATCGGACGTCGGATTCGAGTCCGGGGATAGGCGTTACCCTAAACCCTAGAACCCCAACCCCCCTCCCAACCTAACGCCGACATATCTCGTCGCTAGTAACCCAAAAGATCTTCCCAATATCTTCATATACCCGTAGTATACGTTAGACATATAATAAGACACAATGCAGATGACATTTGCCAAACCTTGCGTCAAACAAAAACTGCATGCATCTGATAGCAACATCACATAACGTCACTGACACAAGGCAGCGCTGACGCGTTTAGCTAATGTCGTAATATCTAAGGTAAGAGTAAGTATCTATATTTACATACCTTTGAATAACTTTATCGGTAGTACTCTTTCGATGGCCTCATTGGTTTTGCAGGGTACTCTTAGCCTTTTCATACCGCACTCTCTTCACCAAGCGAGCAGATTCAGTACTCTCCCAATAATGTTGCCTTTTAGTGGACCGTTTCTTTCTGGGTCTGCTTGATACCGCTCGCGTTCAGCAGTCTCTGGGTCTGCTTGATACCGCTCGCGTTCAGCAGTCTGTTTCTTTTCTGGGTCTGCTTGATACCGCTCGTGTTCAGCAGTCTGTTTCTTCTCTGGGTCTGCTTGATACCGCTCACGTTCAGCAGTCTGTTTCTTCTATGGGTCTGCTTGATACCACTCGCGTTCAGCAGTCTGTTTCTTCTCTGGGTCTGCTTGATATCGCTCGCGTTCAGCAGTCTGTTTCTTTTTTGGTTCTGCTTGATACCGCTCGCGTTCAGCGATCCGTTTCTTTTCTGGATCTGCTTTGTAGGATGCCCGTGCCGATTCTAAAACATTGTCTCGAACTTTAAGGTATTTCGCACGTCGTTACGCTCGTTTCTTTCCTTGACGTGAAGGCATTTTGATAAAAACAACTTCACTAACAAAAGTTCCACACCAAACAACGATGGAATCACGAAAGAGTTTTACCTTTAATTGTTTGCTATTTATACTCATGCCGTTTATCTTTTAAATACCGTAATTACGTCATGAAAGATATCGAATTATACAAGACACAGGCCCCGTACAGTCGATTGTGTACCAAAATATAAAATCGACTATTTTATATAAAAGTGAGTCTTCCAGCCAATTCTGAAGCTAGTGGTGAAATTTTCATCCTTTAAAAGTGTTCCTATCCCGAGTTATGCGTGGTCAAGAAGAAGAAGGAGGAGACCCGCCCCTTGTTCTGGGACTGGGTACGAAGACGGGCAACACTTTTGTTCTCTACAACCGCGCGGTTCTGTGACATAAAACAATAGCGAAACTGCTCATTTTTTACTTCTAGTTTGATTGCTATAACAAGCTAAACGATCCGATCGTCGGGAGTCTTGTTAAAGACGGGTCGCGTATTTTTAATGAGATTCATATAGGGTGTGTAACCGATTTTCAGATTTAGTAGGTTAATCGATTATTCGCGATTACCTATTCGGTCGACTATGCATTTAGCAGAATAGCAGATTACCGATTTCAGACTTTCCTTTAGTCGAAATAACCGATTCTGTTTTTCTTAGTCGCGATTAATCGATATTCGTTTCTTTCATATGCAGAAAATCTGTCAGAAATCGATTACCTTTTTATAAGCCCTTCGCTTTTCCCAGAGAGACGGCAATTATAATGGCCGGTTTTAAAATCAGTGTTGACGTAATCAAAGGTAACCAAGTAAACTTATCAACACTGCCCTTCTTTCAAAATACCACATGTTTTCATACAAGCATGGGTGCACGCGCATGGCACAATAGCTCGATCAGAACTTTTTGGCGGTGTATAGTAGATGTTCGCAAGCTCATGTTAGACCTTTCCATGTATTACATACATGTAAAATAAGTGGTGATACAAGCAAATAAACACTAAACAGTTCATAAAGGCTACAATTTCCTCAACGAACGCTATGTAGTCCTCTGCACCAGCTAAGTGTTCTATTGGTTCCCAGGTGTCCATCTTCAGGCCCGAATCCTTTTCAGTGCACCAAATACTTAGGCACACCCTTTTCCTGACGTTCGGTGATGATAGCCTGAATATTGTACAAGTCCTGGTTGGCAGCTTTGTTGTATGCGTGAAGCGGCGTTCGCTGAATTACACCAGGCTTGCCATGTGGTTTCACAGGCTTTTTGGTTTGCTTCTTGCCGCTTTCAGTTTCGAATTCTTCGGGGGCTTGCTGTTTGAAAAATGCAAGGGGGGCAGGCACGTGGTTTTAATAATTTTATTGTTAGGCGAGAGGCCAATGACTATTTGTCAGTTGAGGCATACAATAGTGCATAATGCCTTTTTAAATTTCATTGTCGTAGAATTAATGAGATGTTATTTTCGATTGCAACGTATGCCTACAGCGATTTTGTTACTAATTTTAAATTATGTCGGCTAAACATCTACATGTACATTTTCTCTATAAACTAAAACACTGATGAATGGCATCCACAAAAACTGGACTAAGTAACTATGATTTACGTGCCAATATTAAAATCGGAAAAACCTCAAAAATCTAGGTAATCGCTGGCAACTTAATAATGCATTAATTGCCAAAATCGATTTTATGTTTCTAATAACCGATTTGCAAGTTGCTATAAACCTGAAAAATCGATTAAACTTTTATCATAGTCGAAATAATCGATTTTAATTTGAAAAAAAGGTTACACACCCTAGATTCATAGTCGGGGTCAAATCCTATATGGAAGTTTCTAACGAAACTTCAGATTGTTGCAGTAGCCTAGGTATTGCGAGACACATCTGCACAGCATATCATCCCCAAAGCAACGGCCTCACAGAGCGATTTAACTAGACAATTTGTAAGAAAGTACTCAGAAGGTGGAATGCTAAATTGGGAGAATGATTTAGACCTTATTTTGCTTGGTTATCGCTCATCCACACAATCATCTTCATTGTATTCTCCATTTGAACTTCTTTATGGTGTGAAAGCAAGGCTACCCATTGAATTAGATCTTCCACCACATAAATGTCAAAATGATAAAGATGATAACTCTATGGAAAAGTTAATGGTGAGCTCAAAGTTACTAAGTGAAAAATGTAGTGATGCTTGTGTAAATATTCACATAGCACAGGTGACCCAAAAAAGGCAGTACGACAGAAAACATTGCAGACTAGAAGAGTTTGTAGTCGGAGACGAAGTCTGGTATGCCAATTCCAGACGAGATACAAGAAAGGGTGACAAACTATCCTGCCGAAACATGTGGGAAAAACACATATAAACTTATTGGTCTTAAAAGGAAGTTTCATTCTGATCAATTATTGAAGATGAAGAGAGCTATTGCTGGTGACGTAGTACCATCAGCAAAGACAGAGGTTGGCATGTGTGATGGTGCCCAGCACTCAGCAGATGAACATGGCTCTATACAGAAAGTGAAGAGAACCAGGACTAGTGATGTGACACCTGATTGTGACAGTGCCCAAGAGTCAGCAAAAAAAGAAATCACTACTACGGGATTTAGGATTCCAAAAGGGAAGAGAACTAAGGCTAGCAATGTGACACTATTAACAAAGCCTGTGTCTGAGTGTGATGGTATTCTACAGCCAGTAATTGAAGAGGTTGCTGCTAGAATTGAGGGATCTGACAGGTAAGAAAACTGCTCTGGGAGGTCCAAGACCAGTGATGTGGCACCAACAACAAAGCTAGAGGGTAGCATGTCTAATTGTACTCAACAGTCAGCAGATGGAGAGGTGGCGGTTGTAGGATAATCAATTCATGAAAGAATGGAAAGCAATGCTAAAGGGCAGATTGCTAAAGGTAATGAAATAATGTCGTTCAAGATAGGAGATCAAGTATTGTATAACCTTCACATGGAAGCAACAGAAAGGATTCCAAACAGTATGGTCCTTCTGTAATACTTCAGATATCACAGTGCAAAAAGTTAGATATACGATACGATATATTTTTGCGTATATTTGAAAATACGCAAACTATACGCCTGAGTACTATATTTGAAATATAAGACGGCGTATATTCAAGAATCCGCAAGTGTTAAATACGTCACTGTTTATATAGGCACAATGAAGTGTACAAAAATATACCCCCGTAAGTATATTTATATCATACCACTGTGTATATTCAAGTTTCACCTATTCTTTGTGTGCAAGTTATCAATTCTCGTATAAGCGTTAACAAGCATCTAATTACTAAGGAGCCGGTGCTTACCCTTTAGTACTTAATTATACCTTGCATGCGACAGTCAGTACAAACCGAACTTCAATGCCGAAGTTGGAATTCGAGCCTAGCTATACAGATCGATATAACTTATAAATTCACTTCGCACACACTACATCCTAGACATTCCAATCAATTGGCGAACGAGGGCAATGCAAAAGTGGATGAATCGTAATTTATGTCGACATAGAACTGATCACAGTTACACCACATGTCATGACTGAGAAAACATATATTTACATCACACACACAAATGCACATAGATGTATTTTACATTACATATCACAGAGCCAATGCATTCGAGTGTTTATAGATGGATTTTTTTGTTCGTTGGACAGAGCAATAGTACATGATCTGTTCCAATTTCAAACTTCACACTTGTATCACATACTGCACAACGGGACATAATTCTGCTTAAAGGCTAAAATGTAGATGATCCACCGTTTTTAGTTAAGGTGGCAAAAACTTTAAGAGGATAAGGTAATACCTCCTGACGGATGCTTTTCAAACCAATGTACACGAGCAAATAGATGAGAAATTTGTTGTGGTTCAACTGTTCCATCACACAGCATTATGATTGAAATGGTATGGGGAAAAAAGTACTGAATAGCTCCAGCATTTAATTCACAGTTAGGGCCATTCTGCTGTAATGTTGCAGGCCAATATGCAGTAACAACAGGAGAGTGATTTCCTTTGGATTTTACTGATGTGAATTGTTCACCAAATATGTCAATTTCATAAAACACTTCATGAGCCATGGGGATGTAAGCAATTTCTGAATTTGGATATAATGCATTGTAAACACTGTGAAGCCACCTTACTTCCTCAGAAGAAAAAAGTCTCTCATATTTAGCAGATACTGATGAGTATAAATGTCTTTCAGTGTATCAATTTTATCAAGACTGCATGTTGCATTTTTGTAGTATGCGTGTAATTTACTTGAATCTGTTCTTGTTTGCAGCAAAGATCCCTGGTGGAAATTATCTCCATTCATATCCATAAGCCACGTTATTTTTTTTGGCCATTTTCTGAGGTCGCTACCTGATTGCTGTTACTTTCAGTATCTGTGTCAGTGGGCACAAATATCGGAGTTTCACTGTCATCAAGATCATGCTTGCATGCATGGTATCAGCTCGGACAATCTCAACCACGACGGATAGCTGAAGACGGGATCGAACCAAGTAGTTTTTACGGAACTTCTCGTGTGAGTAGACCATCAGATGCAGTGGGACGATTGTGGCTCCCGGGGGAGGTTTTGCCAACGCGGTGCGAATGTATAAATGATGTGAATCAACTCAAGGAATCAATCCACGAACTGATAACTAGCATGCAAACAAATATATTGAAAGAAATGAATGAAGTGCAACGAAGTCTTCAGTTACTATCAACAAGGGTGACCAAAAGCGAAGCGGATATTGCTCATTTACATGTATCTCTGGAAAATATACCAAGCGTAGAGACAGATTCTCATACTCAAAAGAACTGTAAAAGCACTCCACGGCCACGAACCCGCAAAATCCGACTTGAAATTCAGGTACATTCATGAGTACATATGTATGGCTTTATATTTGTATCATTGCATGCAGAGCCGCATTCGTGAAGTTTACCAGAAGCTAGCTTCAGACAAAGAGCAGCAGTTGAAACTTGATGAAGGGTAGGTCTCAATATGTATAGTGCATTTCAAGTAATGCAGCTTAATATTCTGATCAAAATTGAAAGTGAACACAACCAAAAAATTGTATCCTTAGTAGCTAATGAATTCGAAAAAGAACAGTTTGCTATAATCAAAGGTAATTTGTGCATGCGTTGTTTTTGAGTTACTCATAATACATTTCCCACTACTAAGCTGGTGTTGCGGTGTATAAGCGCACTCTGAATAGAGCGCAACGTGACAAGGATACACATTCGAAGCGCCGATTGAAACGGTCACGTCAACAAAGAGTAAGTTATAGTGATTGTGTGTGTATATGCGGGCATCGTAGCTCACTTGGGTTAATTGAACATAGTTGTGGGAGAAAAGATGTGCTAACCTACAAGGCGAAGAGGAAGTTTCGCTTTGGAAAAATGTGAAACCATCGATGATGTCTGAGGAAGAGAGCGATCCTGAAGAGAAAACAACACTCCGGCGGAGGCGGCCACTGTGGCGATCAGAAGCGTTCAACGGTTTAATCCAAGATGTTGATTCACGCTGCTGTGACACGGAGATCAGCTCCAAGCGTCAGAAGAAAAAACGCGTCGACGGAGAGCCGCTCCCCAACTCTGCTCCTTCAAATGCCGAGCCTTGGATGGTACACACAGCGTCACCAGAGTTTTGAATTTTTGACCAACGTTACTTTCAAGTCCACTGTCCACATGCATGTAGTGGTTGCTTGCTGCTGATCTTGTATCAATCCAAAGAATTTAATCATCTACCACACCACACCCGCATATATAGTATTCACAAGCTACAGTGAGTATGACATACCACTCTCTACCCAGCAAATCACAGGTGTATGTGTTTGTGTGTGTGTGTGTGCGTGCGCGTGTATGTGTGTGCATGTGTGTGTGTGTGTGTGTGTGTGTGTGTGAACCTCTATATATTGTGTGCTTGTGAGTCGGTATTCATGTTGGATTAAGAGGGGGAAAGAGGAGATGTATGGAATGGAGGGGATCAGTATAAGATGGGCATGACTAGAAACCTCTCCCACGAGAAGAATGTTTTAAAGCAGAATCAATTTATGGGCATGTTTTTTGTGTGAAATCATTTTTGAACCTGTGGTCTTTACCACATCTGCTGGCAGCAAGGCTGCACAGAATGCCTTGTGGAACAGGTGGCAGATGCTTGTAGGAGAAGGCCAGCATTTATTACAATTTGTTACTATTCAAAGAATATGATGTGTGTGTTGTGTTTTGTGCATATGTGTGTGTTGTGTGTTGTGCATATGTGTGTTTTGTGTGTTGTGCATATGTGTGTGTTGTGTGTTGTGCATATGTGTGTGTTGTGTGTTGTGCATATGTGTGTGTTGTGTGTTGTGCATATGTGTGTTGTGCATAATGTGTGTGCGTGTTCATATGTGTGCTCATTTGCTTGTGTGTACATGTTAATGTGTGTGTTCGTGTGTGGGTGTATTGTGTATATACAGTGTGTGCATGTGTATGTGTAAGTTTATACCTGTGTAGTTGTTGTGTGGGTGGATCCTCTAAACCATGACCATGCAGCCAACCAGTGTCTGTGTATGCGTGTGTGTGGACATCTGTCTGTGTGTATGTGCACAAGTGTGTATCTGTCTGTGTGTTGTGTGTGTATGCATGTGTGTGGACATCTGTCTGTGTGTATGTGCACAAGTGTGTATCTGTTTGTGTTGTGTGTGTATGCGTGTGTCTGGACATCTGTCTGTGTATGTGCACAAGTGTGTGTCTGTGTGTTGTGTGTGTATGCGTGTACGTGGACATCTGTGTGTATGTGCTAGTCTGTGTGCATGTGGACATGTACGTGCAAGTGTGTGTCATTACTATTTTGTAATGTTAATGTGTACCATATTCATTCTTACCATTACTGTTCAATTTGGCATGGATATACAGTACATAATGATATGGAAAGTATGGTATTGTTTTTTCATGCATGTTTGTAAATGTTGTAATGCAGAGTGATTTCTTATGCCAGTTCAAGAAATTGGTTATAATCTTACTTGTCATATTTTAGTGCTGTTATACACAGTTATCGTTGTTATTTACTATTCATAATTTTTGTACCGAATTTAAAAAAAGTGCATCAATTAGAGTGTGCTAACGTTTGCATTGCACGTGATGGCTAATTTTGGCGGGTTTCCTGTGTGAGTGTGGCCTGGAAAGGTACGTGTCTTTGCGTATCATATTTGTGTTATTTGGGGATGCGTTTGTGATGCAGTACATCAGCCCCATCAATCTGCTGAAGGCAAGCCTAGTATACGGTAAGCGACTCACAATTTGTGTGCGATGCGGTGTTGGTCTCTAGTTATCACAAGCGGCCGATTCTGCTGAAGTAAGTTACGCAGTGCCATTGCTATATCTGCATTTTGCTTTTCTGCAGCGTTTCGATTCGAACCGCTGCATGGTTAGTATGCTCAGAGGCACTAAAATGTTTTTTTCTTCGCATTTCGTTAGGCCGAGAACTAAAACACGACGGCACCAACAAGTCCATCAGTAGGGATAAGTATGAACATTTCAATTGATGCCAAATGTTATTATGTCTCGTCTTTATCAGGTCACGTATGAAGTTAGTACGTGGGAACCGCTGTCTCAAGGACTATGGTTTGCGGCTATTACAAGCGGCCGATTCTGCTAAGGTAAATTACGCAATGGCATTGCTACCTGCATTTTGCTTCTCTGCAGCGTTTCAATTCGAATTGGTAAGTATGCTCGGAGGCACTAAATGCTATTATTATTTTATTTTATTTTTCTTGTGCGCATTTGGTTAGGTCAAATACTAAAACACGACAGCACCAACAAGTCCATCACTAGAGGTAAGTAAGTATGGCCATTTCAATTTGCGCCAAATGTTATTATATTCTCGTCTTTATCAGGTCACGCTGAATTAGTACTTGGGGACCGCTGTCTTAAGAACTATGGTGTTTGAATATTTTGTGTTTGGCGTTGTACCACTTATATGTGCGAAGAAAATTTTTATAACCAAGCAGATGCAAAGGGTGGGGGGGGGGGAGGGGGGAGGAGGACCGGTTTACGGAAGGTCAAAACCCAAATTACGATAGTGCGCGCTTCATCAAAGCGTGTAACATTAATGAAATTCAAAGGTTTGCTAAGATACCACAAACCGCACGTGACTGGCTATATTGCAATATAAGCATTTGCTTATAATGTTCAATACGCAGACAGCTTATATTGCTGCATATATTTGAATATACGCTATAATATAAGGTGTCGTATAACAAACACCATGCCAAATTGAAATTATCCACAAGGTGTATCCGCCCGTTTTACACGTGTTGTACGCGTGTGTGTACAAGCTGCGCATACATTTGATGTATAACTTGTGTAGTCACTCGAAGTACATGTGTTATCCACTATGGTGTATAACGCGCGTTGCTCTAGATGTATAACAAGCGTTTCAGTCTACTTCCGCATGTTATACACCGAGGTGTGGATTGCGTGCTTACACTTTTCGTATAACGACCGCATTCAACCTGTAAAAGCTTTGTATATCCTAAGGCGTATAACCGAGAATTTAACTTGTCGTTATGCCGGGGATGGGCATGGTGACACGACACAACTGCAAACGTGATTGTATTGCTGACTTTTGCCGTCAAGTAACGTTAGCAAACTAGTGGTCAGTATATTTCATGCTGGGTTCGTCCGAAACATCAATACGATATGCATGCTTCAAGAAATACTGCACAATTCCAAATATGGTTGACTTTCCCATCAGAATCATACCAGGATGCCATAACCACTGCAGAACGTTGAGATTTTGATTTTGCTGAACAACGTTCTTGGTGTATTTCAATATCACTGCAAATCAAATGTCGGCGAGAAACAGGCTGCTCAAATTGGTTTATATTGGTATATAGTATGTGATACACAGCCGACAAAGCAGTAAGTACTTCGTCATTTAAATACCTTTCATAACACTTTGAAAGAATTGCACTGTGCTACAAGTTGGATATACGATAGTGTATACTCTGCGTATATGCTAAATATACATATGAATATACACATGCTATACGCAAAGAATACGCATTGGTATATTTTGCGGATAGAACCAGAATCTCATGTCGTATATTTTGCGTATACTCGATACTATCACGTGCGCTTATTATGGGTTTGTTAACATATGTCTCCGTGCACCATGTCCGCTTCCGTACTCAGCACATATTTGGAAACGTCTCCGAATCTGTTCACTGTATACTAGCTTGTTTCTATTTGTGTACTCATGATCAAATTTATAATAAAATTATCAATACAATCGATAAAAGAAAACATAAAATGCGTTATAACGTTCAAGCTTTCTCTCGAATCATCCAGGGTTGTGCAGTTGGTGGACTGGATGCGTCTAAGAGCGGTCCTTCAACTCTCTGCTTCTATGGATGGAGCCTCGAGTTGCTAGTTCCTTTTATTCGTTCATCCAAGTCATCAATCAAGTCATTTAGCGTGTCAGAACGTCACAACGGACGGCGACGTTGTAGAGTTTGAGCGTTCTGGTCGTCGCTCTCCTCTTCTGACATCATTGTAGGCTTGATGTCCCCCATAACTGCTTCTCTTCTTCTATCAGCATTTGGCACCCTTTCTCCCACAACTACGTCACAATAGCCTTTCTTCTGTCTGCATAACAAACCTTTTTACCAAATGCTACAGCAGGAAAAGAGCATAACAAGACATAGGTAGGACGTACGCTGTTGAGCTTAATAGCCTTCAATTACCCTGAGTTCGCTTGTACCACCTAGTAAAAGGAGGATATGGTGGTAGGGTGAATAAATAGGATTATGAATTTAAGGCTCTACCTTTAACTGTAGCGACAATAGCGTGAAGGTCTTCATCGAACTCTGCCGCGATACATGGTCGTGATTGCGTTAGAAAAAAGCGCACAATCGCTTACCTTTCATCAAGCCGAACTGAAGTGCTGATCTTCCTTCTGACTGCTAGAATTCTGAAATATGCCTTACCTATATTTCAGTGGGGCTTCCACCATATCCTTGCGATGCAATACAGCTTCATCGATGTGTCTTAGTATATCAGCGACGACTTGCTATTCCATGGCCGGTGAACTTACCTGAAATCCAAGTCCGCGGACGCTGCGCTGTCCTGGCAATTTGCCGGGTGAGGTATCGTCAAAATGTCTTGGCATAAACAAAATGGTTTACGAACTATGAACATCTCAATATACTTTTGGACTAACCTGACGTCCGTCATCCAGTTCTTTCTGGTGTGCTGGCAGCTGCCTGATATCCCTGCGACCTCGATCGCCCACTCCGCGTGGTAGTTTGGCGCCAAATTACTAGTACACTTGTAATTAATTTAATAAGTTTATAAACGTAGTCTACATGTATGACAAATGTCGTTTCAAACTTTCAATTCACTAGATAGTTTTACTATCTATGGTATCACGTATGTGTGGGGCTTGTGAAGTGCACTAATATTCACGGTAATCCACTTCTGAAGAAACGCGTAGCTGGGTTTGCTAGACTATTTTGTAGTTATGAGATTAGCATGCATCGTGCTATTTGTGTTCTGATTGGTAAGACGCTCGGTAGCCGGTTGAAGTTGTGAAGGGTATTCCAGTGTCACGTAACCACAATGAGCAGCTCAGCTTTCCCATGATGATATACGTATATAATCTATGGCACAAGGTGGGGGCGTGGCATAATAACAAATACAGCCGTCTATATAAGTTCGATCAGATGCATAGCTCCTCAAAATGCTTTCTATGCACCGTCACATGGTCTAGAGCTACAAGTGTATGTTGTATGCATCTATACTTGTACATGATCAGCCGCTAATCAGTAGGTATTAATCATGCACTGAACAAAACATTAATGTGCATGCATTGCATATTATTACTATTAATATTGTTATTTTATGTTTATGAATCTTACAACTGCGCATGCATCATGTAGGATGCAAACCTTGAGGTGTTGTTCTAACTGTGCCGGCATTAATTCATAATTCGATACATGCGAAATGAATGCACGCGCGTTCTTTATTTTTATACATGATTCAATCCGATATGTGCTATGTGAGAGAGCTATGATAATCATGACCCAAGTAGAAAGTCATTCAGAACTGCTGCTTCTATGTTTATGCATACTTATCACATGGTATACGCATTGAAACATGCTTTGTTGGGATTTTAAACAGGCATTCAGGTGTTAATCCTGGGTACCCGATCGCGAGCCCCTTTTCCTTTTGCATGTGATGATCATGACCCATGTAGAAAGCCATTCTGAACTGTTTCCCCTATGTTTACACATACCTATTACATGGTATAGCCATTGAAACATGATTGGTTGGGATGTTAATATTTATAATTGATGTTCCATTAACTCTCATTTTGGTCTTTCTCAGGGACTGTAGGTTTATACTGAGGTGTTCACATCTTTATATTAGGCTGTTCTAAGTGTTGAAGGTCGTAACAATCTCATTGTAATGTCCATGAACCATGTGATGGTAATGACCACGATACTAAAGTTACACATGCGTTAATCAATATGTACATATATACACGCATGTGCTGATGTACAATGATGATGGTCTGGTGTCAATAGTGGTGTGATGTCAAAGCTTCCTTGCCCTTTAAAGTAGCCAGCCATGATGTCCTGAATTGAGACAGAATTTAGGGCTCAATTCCACATTTGAACAGAAACACTATGACTCACGTGGCGGTAACGCCCACTTCCGGTCACAGGCTCATCTTGGGGATGGGTCACTCTCTTCACCCTGCAATGTGGACTGTCGTGGTGAGATGCTGCTCTGAATTGTGACAGAATTTAGAGCTGAATTTCACATTTTAACAGAGACACTATGACTCACGTGGCGGTAACGCCCACTTCCGGTCACAGGCTCATCTTGGGGGTGGGTCACTCTCTGCACCCTGCAATGTGGACTGTCGTGGTGACATGCTGCTCTGAATTGTGACAGAATTTAGAGCTCAATTTCACATTTTAACAGAGACACTATGACTCACGTGGCGGTAACGCCCACAGGCTCATCTTGGGGATGGGTCACTCTCTTCACCCTGCAATGTGGACTGTCGCGGTGACATGCTGCTCTGAATTGTGGCAGAATTTAGAGCTCAATTTCACATTTTAACAGAGACACTATGACTCACGTGGCGGTAACGCCCACTTCCGGTCACAGGCTCATCTTGGGGGTGGGTCACTCTCTGCACCCTGCAATGTGGACTGTCGTGGTGACATGCTGCTCTGAATTGTGACAGAATTTAGAGCTCAATTTCACATTTTAACAGAGACACTATGACTCACGTGGCGGTAACGCCCACAGGCTCATCTTGGGGATGGGTCACTCTCTTCACCCTGCAATGTGGACTGTCGCGGTGACATGCTGCTCTGAATTGTGGCAGAATTTAGAGCTCAATTTCACATTTTAACAGAGACACTATGACTCACGTGGCGGTAACGCCCACTTCCGGTCACAGGCTCATCTTGGGGGTGGGTCACTCTCTGCACCCTGCAATGTGGACTGTCGTGGTGACATGCTGCTCTGAATTGTGACAGAATTTAGAGCTCAATTTCACATTTTAACAGAGACACTATGACTCACGTGGCGGTAACGCCCACTTCCGGTCACAGGCTCACCTTGGGGGTGGGTCACTCTCTTCACCCTGCAATGTGGACTGTCGTGGTGACATGCTGCTCTGAATTGTGACAGAATTTAGAGCTCAATTTCACATTTTAACAGAGACACTATGACTCACGTGGCGGTAACGCCCACTTCCGGTCACAGGCTCATCTTGGGGGTGGGTCACTCTCTTCACCTTGCAATGTGGACTGTCGTGGTGACATGCTGCTCTGAATTGTGACAGAATTTAGAGCTCAATTTCACATTTTAACAGAGACACTATGACTCACGTGGCGGTAACGCCCACTTCCGGTCACAGGCTCATCTTGGGGGTGGGTCACTCTCTGCACCCTGCAATGTGGACTGTCGTGGTGACATGCTGCTCTGTATTGTGACAGAATTTAGAGCTCAATTTCACATTTTAACAGAGACACTATGACTCACGTGGCGGTAAAAGCCCACTTCCGGTCACAGGCTCATCTTGGGGGTGGGTCACTCTCTGCACCCTGCAATGTGGACTGTCGTGGTGACATGCTGCTCTGAATTGTAACAGAATTTAGAGCTCAATTTCACATTTTAACAGAGACACTATGACTCACGTGGCGGTAACGCCCACTTCCGGTCACAGGCTCATCTTGGGGGTGGGTCACTCTCGTCACCCTGCAATGTGGACTGTTGTGGTGACATGCTGCTCTGAATTGTGACAGAATTTAGAGCTCAATTTCACATTTTGAATGTGAACGTGAAGCAAACCACTCATACCCATCAGTCACTTGACCCCTACCATTGGGGTGGGAGCTTAAACAGCAAACCTTGCATCACATACACTTGAATGTGCAGACATGAAAGTTTGTCATTAGAAGCAAACCACTCACCTGAGATAGCTATACCCATCAGTGTCACCATCAGACAGTCACATCCCCATTAGAGTCACATGACCTCTACTTGACCGGGTGACAACTCTGACCAATTTATACACCAAACCATGTGTCACATATCTACACAGATAGACATGAAAGGTTGTAAATTGCATTATTAAATGCAAACCACTCACTTTAGATAGCCACACCCATCAGAGTCACATGACTCTTAGGAGACAATTGGGGTGACAACTCGACCAATTTGAAGCATATACACCAAACCTAGCCAGGAGATGGGCGAGGGGTGGGGATGGGGGGGTTGTTGGGTCGGGTCGGTCGAACGACCCCCTCCCGACGACTACCATCCACTACAAGTTATATATAGAAATGGACGGCTCCCGGGTGTGGTACTAGGCTGCCATAACTCGGACCTGAAGCGCCCCTTCCCCTCCATTGGCCCAGTTGTGAATCCACCGCTCGCTATAAGTCGAGTCCCAAACAGAACGATGTCGACACCCCGGCCACTTTCAAGTGGCTGGCTATGTATGATCCTGCATTGTCCGAATCGAATATTACGCATGTGGTCCCACTACAGCTTATAATTCTGGCATCAAAACTATCCTATTTTAACTGATCACATACCTTGTAAATTTTTAGTTGAAGGTATAGGTATTCGAATTTAAACCATCAAAATAGTTATAGGGTTATTAAGAAATTTAATGTTTTAAATTTGATAATTCATATCTACGTGGATATCGAGCATACTGCCTACGACTCGCGCTACGAGTCTTCATACGATTCTTGATATTTGCCTCTTGATCCAAGTCTATAGAGGCGTTCCCATGCTGGCAACTACCAATTCCTTTAATACCGACTACGAATCCGATCCATAAAGTTTTTATTGACCACTACTGTATGTCCACAATGCTCTACGTTCGAAATCACATTGGAAACATACAGCCATACATTCTTGATCGAGAGGTTCAAACTTATAATCTGAAGAGTCATATCAAAGTCATTTCTATTTTTACGTAAGTTATCTAATTTGCAAATTCATTGTGGTTTGTGTATTCTTAATACTTCGAGAATACGCGCAATGAATAATTGTCACCTGTGGATTCTTAAAATATACCAGGTGGATATTCGTAATATACACTACCCTTGGTATATTGATGGTATACGCAAAATATACGCAAAAATATACGCTATCGTATACTACGTTTTTTGCACAGTGTTGCATGATGGTTTGATGCAAATACTGCATTAATTTTATCACCATACATAATTAAATTTATCCATATTGCTGCTCTCTTCTTCCATATCAGCACTGAAGTTATTTCTTTCTTGTGATGCATTAGTATTCTTTGTCGTATGACATTCCTTTGTCGGCATTCTGACCAAAGCGGAACATCCATTTCATTGCATATGCCTGTAATAGACAGATCGTGATAAGTCTTGTTGACACATCCAGCATCTAAATCGCTTATTTAGTCCTTTCATGTTTTGTACGAGGGTAAAAATAAAAGCTGTTTTGAAATTAGAAATTTGAAAATTATGACGAAATGCACGTGCGCATGGATGGGCAGCTGCGGAGTATGATTCATTGAAAATCGACTGCTCGAGTCTTTTGATGGACAGGTATTCACCAAGAAGATCATTATATTCTGGTCCTAACAGTTTCGTCAACTCCGATGAAGTTTCACCTGAGATAGGCCTGCAAAATGCTGAATCGTTTTACGGATCAGCTGGAAGATCTTCGTCTCGAATTTGTCACATAAGTATGTTACACGTGATGGAATACAATGTTGCATGTGTTCTAATATTCAATAGAAACGAGTGAAGTAACACCTCCGGCAAGAATACCCTCCGCAGATAGTGTGTGTGCGTGTCTGTGTGTGTGTGTGCCGGTGTGTGTGTGTTGTGTGCGTGTGTGCGTGTGCCGGTGTGTGTTTGTGTGTGTTTGTGTGTGTGGTGTGTGTACCAGTAAATAAAGCACTTCCTTATAATGATGACCTCGCGTCACTAAGATCTGTCATCTCTCGCGGTAGTAGAACACCAGCTCCAGTAGATCATGACATCAAATCACTTGTCGCCAATGAGATGGCCAAAGTGAATGAAAAATGGAGGGAAATTGAGTACCCTTGAAATCAAAGTGCAGGCGTTAGAGGCTGATAAAGGGACTTGTACATCAGAGGCCCCAGCAGAGCCTGCAAAAAGGAAAAGACGTGCTCCATTGTGTCTTCAGGTTTGCCAAGCCAAATTAGCAGTCATTCATTTGCTCAATGCATGCATGCTTTCAATCGAGTAGAGCAGTGTACACAAACTTTTAAAATCTTTCGATGAAGGTTCACAACTCAGAACCGAAGAGTGAAAAATGGAGGGAAATTGAGTACCCTTGAAATCAAAGTGCAGGCGTTAGAGGCTGATAAAGGGACTTGTACATCAGAGGCCCCAGCAGAGCCTGCAAAAAGGAAAAGACGTACTCCGTTGTGTCTTCAGGTTTGCCAAGCTAAATTAGCAGTCATTCATTTGCTCAATGCATGCATGCTTTCAATCGAGTAGAGCAGTGTACACAAACTTTTAAAATCTTTCGATGAAGGTTCACAACTCAGAACCGAAGAGCCGTAAGCAAGCATGCTTTTGTAAAAAGTTTTATTCACATGCATATAGTTTGGAAAGTCCCCACAACGAAGGAGTTTGTAAGACTTCATCAGGAATAGAAGTACAGTGTAAGTCACATGTTCTGTTCCATTTGTTTAATTTATTCAAATAGCTACTGACGACCGCCAAAGACGAATAAGCGCGCGAGCAAGGCAGCAAAGGGTACGTTGTGATATAATCATAGCGTTACGAATGTAGTGTCATTAACTAGCTTTGGGAGCGCCACAGTAAAGTCCTTCCTTATACAAATGAAGAAATGGAGGCATGGAAGTGCATTGCAATTGGCATGATGTCAGAGGAAAAAACTACGGGTGATGGGAAAATAGAAAGAAGACGGCCTAGCTGGAGATCGGAAGAATACACAATTGGATGGATGAGCTGGATAGACGGGGAACAGACACATGGAAAGTGGCCAGGAAAGAAAGGATTGATGGATCTCTTCTCCAGTTACAGGCCCCGGCTGGTTTGCAAGCCTGGATGGTGAAATCCTTGCTGCGAACACTGAGACTTTAATTTGGTGGCATCTCAGATCATGTGCTAATGCAATGTATTTACATGTACCTGCATATACGTTTTGATTTGATTAATTTTCTTTTCCTACTATTATAAAAATAAAAATAAGAATATGCGATCGTCACAACGGGTCATAAATATGCGGAGTTATACAGAGATAGTTTCGTGTTGCATTCACTCTAAATACGCTTGTTGTACGCTTGTTATCATCTCCATACACGGCGTTATACACAGTTGTTATCTATAAGTTATACACTAGAGTGTAAGACAGTCTCCTTCCACTAGTTATCCACTGCTGTATACACCGTGTTTACCGCAAGAGTTAAACACGTGTAAGCAGAGTGCATACACGCATTCTACACGGTCGGAAAACATTTAATTGGCACAGTGAAACTTTTTGCACTGTGTATGCGGAGGTAGCATGTACTTACATGTACTTGGTGGTCTTAAGAGGAAGTATCACAGCAACCAACTTGAAAAAGTGAACATGATAACATCTCAAGTCAAATAAAGTATGTGCATTCTTATGCTGGTATACCAGTTTTAATCTGTTCATTATTTATGCCTACAGGAAATGGAGTATGCAACAGGTAGCAGCAGAACATCAACTTGTACAGCAACTACTACACAAGACAGCTCAAAACAAAATGAAGAGCTGGTAGAAAAAAAATTAGCCAAGGCAATACTCATCATGCCTATTGTAACAACAGCTTTGCATGAGCAGAGGCAGAAATCTGGTACATTCAATGGCCATGCTGCACTAATCAAGAATATAACAAAATTTGGCCTGCAGGTGTGCATAAATTGTACCCTTAGATGTAAACTGCTTGCTTACAGCTGTTTGTGGTCAACTAATGAGAGTGCTTTGAGAGCGCAAGCAACATCTGAGTCTACGAAAAGAAGTTGTTAACTACATTAAGTGCAATCCTTTAACAGTAAGTTTTAGCATGGCTACATAACTTTAATTGACAACCATGACTTTACAGTCTGAAGGGATTCCCTTCTTCAGCTTTATTGAGTCTTTTCAATCTTGGGAAATGTACCTGTTGAAGATGGAAAGACCAGGAACATGGGGTTCCCATTTAGAGTTGCAGGCACTGTCAAATATGTTGGGTGTTACATTCTGTATAATCACAAACAGCAGTGTTGAGGACCAATCGATTATTTGGCTATACTATTTGAAAGGCTTAACACAGATTGATGCTCCTGTACTAATTCTGGGCTGTGAAATGGAGTTTCACTACCACAGCTTAGTTCCCATCATGTCAGCAGATTCACATTTTCGATTGCCAAATAAACGATTGAGGAATGAAACCACTGCCAGCAGCAATAGCTAATCGATTAGCTACTGTGATGTAAATAAAGGTGAGACATGCATGCAAGATTTATTTCAGTATTTGATTTGTTTCTCCTTATTTATTTAGATTCAATGCAGAAACCGCGCAAAAGCAATCATATCATCTAAATTCTACCGACAATACCGCTTCCCTTCCCTTAAGTGTGGAATGTGATGGTAAGGCAAGTAAAATAAACAATACTCCATGCATGAGATCAAATTGCAGACATGAATCATGTGGTGAATCATAGAGGGTCCCCTAAGTGGCTTCCTGGGGTGGTGGTCAAGTTGCTAGGACCTTTGAACTTGTTAGTGAAGGTTAAGGGTGGACAGGAAGCACGCTATCATATTGATCATGTGCGTGCCAGAACAGGGGGGGAGAAGTGAATTAACAATTATGATAGTGACATAGAAGATGATGATGATGACCCATTACCACCAGTGTTAGATACTCCACCAGTGCCAGCACTACCTCCAGGGGAAGTGGATCAAGAACAGATGGTCCCAATGGATGCAGTGGAACCAGCCCCACCTGCACCAGTGCTCCGACGTGTATATCCCCCTTTTTTCTCAGAGCCAATGATAACAGCAAGGTCAGGAGCTGTTACAGTCAGAGTGTCCTAATATCTTCAACTATTGAAGGGAGATTGCACAGGAGATAATGTGTATATGTTTGAGCTCTTGAACCCATGCAGTTCAAATAGTTAAATAAGCTTCCAATCCCTCTACATATGGGTCATAAACTTGTTTTCTACATGCTTGAAATGACAATGCAAAGGTTAGTAAAAGTCAGTTCTAAGGTATATGCATGATGTAACCTTTTTGTTTTCTTATTCTATACCCTGTACTGAAATTTTAGGTGATAGAAGTACAAAAAAGAAAGGTGACATTTTATGATTCAGTAATTGAAACCATTCAGGGCAATGCTGTTAGTATGATAAGGTAATGCATTTGTTTTCATGATTTATGCATTTTTATAGATTGTTTTGTTTCCTTTGGTTTGAAATGCAAAAGTCACTTCCTGCTGCTAGAGCAGAAACGACAGCAGTGTGATGAAACAAGAGATAACTACATTTACAAGGAGGATGCATGGTTTTTTTCTTTTCATAAGGTAAGACACATTTAGGATATTTCATTTCATAATCACTGCCCATTGGAAAGAATCCCACCTTTATGCAGAACAACATGTATGATTGTGGTGTATATGTCTGCAAGGTGAACACTATTATATAAATCTAATGTAACTGCTTGTAAGCACATCCATTGTCTAGTTTGCAGAATGCATAGTAAGCAAGTTGGCTTTAAACTTTTGTGATACTGTAAGTCACTGATCATTGTATTGCAGTTACTACCGCAGCTGCAGTGATTCGTTTTACAGACAGACAGCATTCAGCTTTGCTCCTGGCTAGCAGTACAGCTGTTAGAATGGTAGTTGCATATGCAAAAATTAATTGTCATTTAAAATGTGCCCACACTCTTTTCAAGTTCATCAGTTCACATCAATGCCAAATCAGTACAGGCAGTTTTGTACCAAAATGTTACAGACATTTTGCCTGAGATGAAAGCACTATGGACAAGGTACCCATCTATTGACTGTAACTGTATGATTTTTAGAAATAATTATCATTACTACTTATACAGTTTAGCAAGAATGCTGTTTTCATACCTAATCATGAAGGAGTAGAGGGTTGGTGTTCTAATACTAAGCCTTTAATCTCCAGACGTCCTACGCGTAGGACGCATATTAAAATTAATTTTTTGCAAACCCATATGAACAGAGAACAAACCAAAAACTCATTGTACTGTAAAAATGGTTAGTAATTCTGAATATACTGGTACTTCCTTGCAATTCTTCAAAGACTGTCAAATACAGTCAATACTCATTGCCAATAGATACATGTTATCGTGAAGCAACTTCAAGTACCAACAAGTAATGTTGGAAAGATCAGAACGACGTTCATAACAAGGGGGATAGTGTGACAGATCTTTGGCACTAGGAAAATAAAAAAGTACATTTGGAATTTGCTAGCTCCACAAGCGTATGAACAATACTTAATTGTCAGTCGCATGTCTTGGAATAGCCAAGTGAATGGACAAATCTTGAAAACGCACAGTGTGTTTTCAGTACAAATGGCTAAATCGTTTAGAGTTAGACAACTGCCATAGAATGCATTAAGTAGCACACACATCAAGCTTCAAAAAACATCCAATAAAAGTTATACTTGTCATACTTTTTTCTGTGACAATTAAATTGTACGCATAATGCATTTTTAAGTACCGCATCCTGTTTTTTGCATCGTGTAACCAAGAGCGTGATAAAAAAAATGGATTGTCAATTGGTAAATTAAGCATGGTAGACACATCAAACAACAGTAGAGAAATGGATGACAAAAACTTGCATTTCTATTTATAATGAATTTTCAAATATTGGTCCTACGCGTAGGACTTGGCTCTGGAGATTAAAGGTAAGTAGATTTCAGTTTGTAGAATGTCTTTACATCTTATTACACACCTTAATAGCATCATAAACATATAAGGACTTAATGCCCCAGTTTAATTCACCCCTTCCTGAAGTGAGCCCAAGTGATCCTCTACCTGAGAGATGTTATTATGAAAAACATGCGAAAAAATTAAGGCTTTGGAAGAAACCTATTCTGTCATTTGTAGACAGGTACCAAAGTTGATGCGATGTATTGAACCATGCTGGCATGCATGTACATTTTCAAAGATCAGCATATGTCATTTGCCTTTGTATTTGAATCATGCCACAAAAATGTGGTAAGGGTGTAATGTTTTTAAAACCATGCACTTGTAACCACGATTTTTCTCGTGTATAGGAGCATCTGAGGTTGATTTGTCGCAGAGCAATTGATTCAATCTTCTATAATGCTTACATTGATGGAAGATATGATAGGGTTTTTGGAAAACTTAACCCTAAGGAGTTGAAGTGTTTTTTTCGACAATGGCCCATCATGAACTGTGACGTAGAGGTTATACAAATGTACCATGCATGCATAGACTTGATAAGCTCATCAATATTCATAGGTGGAAGGTGTAGAGCATTTTCTGTATGGAGTTGCCCTAGATGAGGGGTATAAAGGGAACAGAGCAAATAGTCTTACCTTAGATGTTTTGTATCCAGAGGTGAGAGATTTGAGGAAATTACTAGTACAGAATTATAACATCTGTTATCTATCACCTTAAAAAGTTGATGATCTTTTTGATTTCCAACAAGCAACAAATGAAACGCAAAGAAGCGGTCCAGTATTGTGTGAAAAATGTAATGTCATAGTGACTGTAATTTGTATTTATCATCCTTATTGCTGGCTGGGACAGAGAAAAACCTGTGGCACTAGACCTGACCATCACTTCACCACTCTGCTCTGCCATCTTGAGCGAAGATCACAAGGCCGGTGCAGCAGCCCTTGCAGCTGAGGCCCGTAAGCTCCACTCAAATGGTCCGAAATGCCAAGAGTTGGGCTGGTCCTGCATTCCGTTAGCTGTGGAGACTTATGGCAATTGCGGGAAGGAGACCCACGATACCTTCTCAAGGCTGGCATCCTTCACCAGTCCTCCCCGAAATCAGCAGTTGTGGCAGAATTTACGGCCGATTGAATATAGCCCTGGTTCGTTCCATTGCCAGAGCCATTCTGGCCAGGGAGCTCCCACCCTCCTAACTTCTATTAGGTAGTGCCTTTGGGAATAATACTTGCATGTTGTACTTTTAATATAGTGTTGTTTTTTTAATAATAAAATAATAATAATATGTAATAGCTAATACTGCTGCTGTGTTTCCGTGTATGCTTGTAATATCAATTTTATTAATAGTGGAAACCTATGGGGCTTGGGGAAAGGAAGCCACAGCCATCATCTCTTCTGTAGCCTCAAGACTTGCCACCTCAACCATGCCGGCCAAAGTCCACCATACTCCACGAGATCTATGGTCGGCTGAATCTCAACCTTGTGTGTGCCAATGCCACAGCTATCCTTTCTAGGATAGCTCCTCCGCCATAAACCTTTTATTATCTGGTGAATTTATATTGAAATAAGGATGTAAATAATAATGTGCATTTATTTGAACATTCAATAATGATAAAAAAAAATAAAAAATAAATAAATAAAATAATAATAATAATAATAATAATAATAATAATAATAATAATAAATGGCGGAAGGTGAAGATGGAGACGAAGATTTAGAAAATTTATGGGATCTCGATTCCGAGGATGACTTTATCAGCGAGGGATCATTAGACTCAGTGGAAGGCCCAGAGGAGGACGATGCAGGTAGTGATAATAGTCAGATACTACGGTCGGACCCGGACTTCGCGTATTGTGGAACCAGTTGGCTGGACAAAGAGGACAGATACCGGTGATCTATTCAGATTGAGCTGCAGCGAGCAAAGTGTTATCACACAGTAGCCCATATAAATTACGGACAATCGCCTACAAATTCACGGTCCAGAAAGGAATTTGCCAAAGCGTATGACGCGGCCAGCTGTGATGTGCATCGCTTAGAATCGGAGTTAGAAGATGACGATACAGACGGTTTTCTCCATAATCTTGCTCGTGTCAAATGCCGGGAAGATCTAGAGGCTTCTATCGAGGACATGGAGCGAAGTATCAGATGGCTGGAGATCAACCTTAGACCCGAGCAGAGGTGGGAATGTCCAGAAGACAGGAAAAAGGCTGAAGAAGTCTTTTCGATCAGTGCAAGAAAGCTGTTCAATTTGACATCAGCATTAAATGATTGGGACAGGCTAACAGGTGACAAAGTTGCGGAGTTGACTCTGGGAGTGGCGGCGAAAACAATATATCTTTCTATTGTGACTAGGGCTACGCAAGGGGAAGATTGCTCCAAGGCTGCTTTGACAGACCACGTGAATCTTTCAAAAAAAACACCGAAGTCTATTGAAGCTAGACCTGCAACCAGACCCAAGAATGCGCAAAAGAGGCTTGCGCGAAAGAAAAGTGTGGGGTCTTAGGGAAGTGAACGCATTAGGGTGGGGAGAGATTAGAATAGTGTGTAATAATAATAAACAGACTGGGGGACGTAAGATTAGTCTACGTATTTCATGTATACTTGACAATTTTAATAAATAATAAATACCTTGAAAAAATAATAACAATATTTCTGTGTTTAACAATCTCACCAATCACAGCCACACCCGTCCAGCTGACCTTTTAGTTCCAAACTGGGTCTTGGGCAAGCCAGCAGCTTTTGACCTGTCTGTCACATCTCCGCTTAATCCTACAACTCTTTTGGAAGCGAGTGTGACAACAGGTGTAGCTGCACTGACACTGAGCTGAGAAAGCACTCATCTAATGACACCAAATGCAAGGAACTGGACTGGGTCTGTGCACCATTAGTGGTGGAGTCGTATGGAGCCTGGGGAAAGGAGGCTTTGGAGTCTATCTCCCAGCTAGCTTCTCGACTAGCCACTTGCTCGTCCAAGGCAAAGTCAGTGGTTCTTACCGAACTCTACAGGCGACTGAACCTTCACCTGGTACGAGCTAATGCAATTGCCATCCTTGCCCGTAGCATCGGTCAAAGTGATGTAGGGTAGATATAGTTAGCATTTTGTGTACATTGTGTGTAGTCCAGTTGTATATCAGTGTATTAATAATGTGTATCTCTACGGTGTATGTAAAATTTATTATTATTATTATTCTGTCTTTATCATTCTTTTGCCTAAACATATACTCATTAACAAAATAATAATAGCATAATACAACTACACACAGAATGAATTAACATATCAATAGTCCATTGCGCCGACCTGTATGTCTGCCACCTGCAAGGATCTTGCAAGGATGGCCCTGGCGATTGCTCTCACAAGTACAATGCTCAGTCTGCCATATAGATCCCCCAAAACACCAGGAGTGCAATGAGTACCATATAGTGATGGCTGGGACTGGACACTTTAGATTGATCCATGTGCCATTCTGTACTGCCCTTGATTGTCTGGTCATCATGCTGTGACCTGCAGGCGTGGGGGAGATGTAGTGATATGCCACAACCGAGTGCTGGATGAGGTCTTTGACCTCTGTCATAGTATTCACATGAGTGTTAGGTTAGAGAAACGCCATGCCTCATTAGTGACCTTGATCACACCAGACCTGTAGACATCCTTATTGCTGGATGGGACAGAGGGAAACCTGCAGCACCTCAAACACATAACCATTCCCTACTTAGTCTTATTTTTATGTGTAAATGCATTTATTATTATTTATCAAATTACATAAACTACACAAATGCAACAATAACCAAACACAAGTCGCAAAACAACATACAAACTCAAATGTATTCCTGATGATGGCAGGAAAGTCGGCACAAAATAGCCCTCACATTTGCCCTAACTAAATGGAGATTGAGCCGGCCATACAGTTCAGACAGAACCATAGATTTGGGCCTGGATGAAGACGTGGCTAGGCGAGAGGCTAACATGGAAAACGCCTCCAAAGCCTCCTTCCCCCATGCTCCGCATGATTCCACTACCAGAGGGATACAGACCCATCCAAGATCACTACATTTAGCATCATTAGCCTCATGTTTTCGGAGCTCAGTGGTATGACTTATTATTATTATTATTATTTTTAAAATGTTCAACATTATTCATATTTGAAGATACACACAACATACAGACACAAAATGCTTACACAAATAATAATAGAGTGGATTTTCATCCCCATGGTGGTTGAGGCATATGGTGCTTGGGGGACAGAAGCAATGGAGTCATTTTCCCTTCTGGCCTCTCGCCTTGCAACTAGCTCCAACAGGGCTAAGGCGGAGGTCCTAGCTGCCTTATATGGCAGGCTGAACCTCAACTTAGTTAGAGCCAACACCACAGCCATCCTCTCCAGATGTTTCGTCCCTGACTATTAGCAATAGTAGGGTGCATTCATTTATCTTATTATAATTGTATCATCTCGTTAATAATAATAATAATGTGGGACAATAATTTTTTTTTTAATTGAAATATACAAACACAGAAATACATATACACCAATAATACTAAACATAGATTGTACTCAGCACCACAGCAGGTAATGCACGCTATTACTACTACCTAAATGAGCACACACAAAATACACAACGACTATGACTGAACAGCTGAGTGTTGACCTATAGTTAAGCTGGGTAGTCAGAGCCGATGCCATATGCTTGGGATAGCTTGGGATAGCAGTGCCCTTGCATTTGCTCTGACAAGAAACAAGTTGAGCCTACAATATAGTGTTGAGGTGGCTTGTGATTTGGAGTAATTTAGTCTAGCAGCCAGGTGAGAGGCAAGGCATGAAAGAGTGTAAGTGTGTATCAGCTCCCCAGCAACCATAAGTCTCAAAAGCCAAAGGTATGCATGACCAACCTAGCTCTGAGCACTTAACATCAATGGAGGCATGCTTCCTTTGTTCGGAAACTCGGGCAATTCAGCTGTGTCAAGGTGATGGATAAGACCTGGGGATGATATTACTGATAGCTAAGAAGCTGCAGGTTTGTTGAAGCAGACATTAAATGAGCCTGTTTGGATTAGAGGAAGCATCAAAAAGCAACTGAAACTGCTTGCTATCTATTTTAGTGGACAGCATCTTTTGGGTCGTTGGAGAATTAAGCAACTCATCAATAGAAATGACCTCTGCCAGGGTAACAGATGCATTAAACTGGTCCAAAGATTGGAGAAGATGGTGACTAGGGTAGATAGCATAGCCTGACATCAAAAATGAAGACATGAATGCTGCTGATGAGTGTAATTATGCACTGCAAAGCCCAGACCACTCCTGCTCAGACTCAGCTGGGACTGTTGTCAAACTAAATCAGATGGGTCAATGCACATGCTATCTGAAAAAGTCTGGCGGACCTCCTCATCAAATAAGTGCAATCCTTCCAGTGCTACAGTAGGAGGGGTGCATCTGGCAATATGGACCATCCAACAGAAACCACCGAATTGACATAGCAACAACAGAGCAACTTCGGAGTCAACCGAACCTACTTAGCAGTGCCAATAACTTAGGGGCCTCTGCTCTTTTCTCCGCAATGGACTTGGCACAAAGATGGGATCTACAATTGGCGCCCCTAAGATTTCTAAGTTCAGTGCATTTGACTTCTTCATCACATCAGGAAAGCCTCTATGGCCTCCTTTACTGAACAATTCACATTTGAAAGTATTGATAAAGAGACCCAGTGGAGGATTAAGCTGTTTAATAATGCTGAGTGCCTGTAAAGCTACCTGTTTTGGCCCAGCAATGACTCCATCATCCATGTACCAGGAGTGAAATGAAAGCTGTGAGCAAATTGAGTTCATTGCAATAGCAGTACCCACCTTATGGAGAACCAAGTGTAAAGAGCGCTCGCAACCCGTTGGCACTGACAGCAGCCGACACAATATAATAATAAGCACACCAAATACAAATCAATGGTCCCTATTTATAGTGACATTACAGACAACATTAATGGACAGACAGTCTGCACATCTCATGACCAGAGTTCAGAGGTTGCTGACATGCGCAGTGACGGACTATTACACCACTCCCTCTTCCAGAAGGTCAGTATCTATCGGGTGGTCTTCGTGTTCGCTGGGGATTGTGCTGTACTTCTGCAGGTTGATCAGCATGGGCAGCCTCATCTTCTGCAGGTTCTTCATGTGGTAGTAACTCCTGAGGTACCTGCTCCCCTATTCCATCAAGGACTTCTATGTTGCTTCCCACAGGTACAAACTCCAAAAGTGCCTCATTTTCGTCTGGATTTTCTGGTGGTGGTCCCTGGACCGTCTCAGTTCTTGTACCTGGTACAAATGGCTTAAGACGATCAAAGTGCACTACTCTAATCATTTTTCCATTCTTGCTTTTAATCTTATAGTCACATTCCCCAATGCACTCAACCACTTTAAAAGGCCCAGTCCAGGGATGATGTATTTTCCTACATTGACCCCGGGGCACCGCTGGTGAATGTAGCCATACCCAGTCACCTACTTGGTACTGAGCACCATGCACTTTGACATCGTACAAAGCCTTTTGTCGGTTGTGCTCAGTAATACCTTTCCTTTGAGCCAACACATATGCCTCTGTGAGATTGTTCCGCAACGTATGTGCATAATCACCCAAGGTGCAGGCTTCGTGTGGGGTTGAGCCATACATCAGGTCAACAGGTAGGTTTACTTGACGACCATACATCAAATAAAAAGGGGAGTACCCTGTGGATGCATGCACACTCGAGTTGTATGCTAAACACACCCTCCGTATACACTGGTCCCAATCCATCTTATGATCCTTAACCGTTGTAGATAGCATGTCTAACAATGTTCTATTGAACCTCTCTACTAACCCATTACAATGTGGATGGTAGGCCATTGTACGGGTTTTTTGTATCTGAAGCAGGGTGCAGACTTCCTTCAACAAATCTGCCTCAAATTGCCTTCCTTGATCGGAGTGTAACTGCTCAGGGGGAGAAAAGAGACAGAACATTTCATCCACCAACATTTTGGCCACAGTTAATGCCTCCTGGTTCTGAATAGCATAAACCTCAACCCACCTAGTAAAACAATCACATGCTACCAGTACATACTTATTGCCTTGAGCTGTCACCGGAAGGGGGCCAAGTATGTCCACTGCTACAATCTGTAAAGGGTATCCAGCCTGCAGGGTCTGAAGGGGTGCCCTTTTACTAGGTGGTGCCATTCTCCTTGTGCTGCATGTTCTGCATTTTCTACACCACTCCTTCACACTCTCTTTCCAGCCAGGCCAGTAGTATCGCTCACGAACCAGATGTATCATCTTACTTTCACCTACATGTCCCCCCATGGAACCGCTGTGTAGGTCTTGAAGTACACTTTCTCTGACAACAGAAGGCAACACTAGCTGCAGGTGTTGAGATCGCCCATCAATACACAATCGCCATAAGACGCTATTGTCTACTTTCAAGGATGACCACATCTGCACAAGTTGACGACTCTCCTGACTCCATGTTTTACTTCATCCAGGTTAGGAGTAGCACCCCTTTCCTTTGCCTTCAGTACCGGACCAATTAATGAATCATTGAGCTGCTGGTCATGAACATCAGCTGCAGAATGGCCCTGAGAGACAATGCCAATTTGAGCAGCGAGATGGGCAGGACTGTACACATGTGTAACTCTACCACATTGATTACATGGCACCCTGGATAAGGCATCTACATTCGTGTGCTGGTTACCAGGTCTGTGGACCACTGTAAATGTGTACTCCTGTAGCCGCTCAAGCCAACGAGCTAGCTGCCCCTCTGGTTCTTTGAAGTTTTGGATCCACACCAGGGAACCATGGTCTGTTCGGAGAGTAAAGTGAACACCTAAAAGGTAGTGTCGGAAATGGTGAATGTAACAACAACTGCTAGTAACTCCCGACGAGTGACACAATATCTTTGCTCTTGCCGACTCAGAGATCTACTTGCATACGCTATTACAGCCTCACCCCCATCGTCCTGTACTTGGGACAAAATTGCACCAATACCCATATCACTTGCATCAGTGTCCAACATGAAGTGCCTAGAGTGATCAGGAAAAGATTGGGGTTGTCATTAAACACTTACGCAAGTGATCAAAGGCACCCTGACACTGCTGGGTCCACTAAAATGCAATTTTCTTTTCCAACAGCCGCTGCAATGGTTTTGCTGTAGTTCCAAAATCCTTAATAAATCTTCTGTAATAGTTAGCAAGTCCCAGGAACTGTTGGATATTCTTCTTACTCTCAGGAACAGGCCACGTTGCAATTACTGCAGTCTTTTCAGGATCAGTTGCAATACCATTTTCAGATATGACATGCCCTAAGAAGCGTACTTCTTTTTGACAAAGCTTGCACTTTGCTGGTTGAAGTTTAAGGCCTGCCTGTCTTAGTCGAGACAAAACAGTACCCAGATTGGATAGGTGTTGTTCAAAGGTCCGACCTATCACCACAGTATCGTTGATATACACCAAACATTCAACCCAGTTCACATCACACAAAACCCGGTTCATCGATCTTTGAAATGTGGCAGGCGCATTACAGAGCCCAAAAGGCATTACTTTAAAAACTCGTATAGACTTTCTGATGTGGTGAATGCTGTTTTCTCCCTACTGCTGCTATCTACTTCAACCTGCCAGAACCCACTTTTAAGATCTAAGGTGCTGAACCACTTAGAACCCCCTAATGTATCCAAAATGTCATCCACCCGAGGTAGTGGGTAGGCATCCTTTCTAGTCACAGAATTAACTTTTCTGTAATCTATACAGAACCGTGTGGATCCATCCCTTTTACGTACCAATATAATAGGCGATGACCATGGACTGTTAGAAGGCTGTATGATGTCATTTTTCAGCATCTCAGTTAGAAGCTGTCTCACTTCCTGGCGGCGGGCTGGGGAGACATGACGGGGCAATTGATGGATGGGTTGAGAGTCACCTGTGTCAATGTGATCGAGGTTTGTGCGTCCCAAATCAGAGTGAAAACTAAACACATCGGCATATTCCATAAGTAACACAAACAGCAATTCCTTCTCTGAATTACTGAGATGAGTAATAGTGGAAACAATGTCCCATAATACCTTGTGCTCACTTGGAGATACCTCAGTCACTGCTGATATTGTTAAGAGGTGAGTATCGCTGGAAATGGGTGGGTCTTTGTCCAAAGGCTCCATCTGTGCAATTTCCAAACCCTTCCACAGTCTCACTGCTTCCTTATGTGGATTGAATACACGAAGGGGGACAGTAGATCCTGTTGGACAGACCACAGCACGGGCCACCAAAACATCACAGCGTCCTGTCTGACCCCTCTCAACTAACCACGTGCCTACTACAGGATTGTCCCATACACCACCTGATGCAATTATCTACCATGACTTCTACCTCACTTTCTGCTGGGACGGTTAGTTTCCTTTGTAAAAACAAGCCCACAGTTTTGCTCACTTTTTGGTTCACATCTAACAGTGGGAGAACAAGTTTCTCATTTGGAAAACTGATTTTCCTGTCCCCACTATCTATCATGCATTTGAATGTTTCCAAAAAGTCCAGCCCTAATATTGCCTCAACAGTCATTCCCTCCACAACAAGAAACTTGTTTTCAAACACCACGTTTTTAGACAATGTCAGGTAGACCAACACAATGCCCTGTACATGCAGAGGTGATCCATTCACACCAACCAGCCTACTGCTACCACCCCATTCTTTTAGCTCCATGTGTTTATTAGCTGATACCCTGTGCCAAACATCTGTACTAAGGAGTGAAACAGACGCCCCGGTATCAACTACGAACTGAACTGGGATTGATGCTATGTATCCTTTCAAACGGTAACTTATTTCGGAAGCAATGGACAATGCTGGGACTGTTAATTCAGGGGCCCTCTTGGCCCCCTCTCGTGCTTGGCCCTTTGCACGGAGGGGAGGAAGTTTTCCTGCTGTTCGTGTTGCTTAGGAGTTGCACATTCGCGAGCAACATGCCCTTTCCCCCCACAGTTCCAACAAACTATTGAATCTCGCTTACGTGCATTCCATTTCTTTGATTCAGATTTTTGGCCTCCTGCTTTAGAGCTCACAAGTCCTTCCAAGCGGTCCAGCCGTTCAACGAGTTCTTTTATCGCCTCCAGAGCTGGGTCCGTCTTAGTCTGCACGGCAGCAATGCTAGAAGCGGTGCCGTCATCCTCGTCGGTAGTTGCTGGCGCTGTGTTCTGTGACATGGGCAAAAACCCCACTGTCATAGGCTTACAAGGATGAAGGTACGACTCCAGCTCCATAGCCGCCAGCGCTGCTTCGTCAACCGTCTGTGGCCGTTTCTGTTTAACGCCAAAAGCAACCTGTGGGTTGTCCAATTGGGAAAGGAACTGGTTTGAAGCCAAACACTCTCGCGCCTTCTCCTCCAACTCAGGGTAAGCGCTATCGGCTTGCAACCGTAGCGCATCACCGAACGATGCCCAATCTTCGCCTTTCTCTTTCTTTCTGTGCTGAAGTTCAACCACCTTAAGCATTCGCTTGCTATCTGGATCAAAGCGGCGTTTCAATGCACCCACGCACTTACTGTAATCTGTTCGCTCTTCCTCTCCAAGCCTCCGAAAAGCCGTCTGAGCCTTACCAACCAGGCGCACGTACGCGTACCCATTTCAATCTATCTTCATCCTTAGTCCAGCTGTTCACGTCCGCACAGCTTTCAAAATGGTTTATCCATTCGTCCCATTTCGTCCCAGACTCTCCGCTGAAAGTTTCCGGCAGTAGGAATGGCTTGTTTGCCATCCTGCCGACTACGCCAGTGTAAAGAGCGCTCGCAACCCGTTGGCACCGACAGCAGCCGACACAATATAATAATAAGCACACCAAATACAAATCAATGGTCCCTATTTATAGTGACATTACAGACAACATTAATGGACAGACAGTCTGCACATCTCATGACCAGAGTTCAGAGGTTGCTGACATGCGCAGTGACGGACTATTACACCAGCAAAAGAGTAAAGGTCCTAATGGGTCTCTCTGCTGGACTCCAGACTCCAATCTCAATGTATCTATGGCAAACAACAATAAGGGGTGATCACCATAACACCCAGCTGCCCATTGGAAGAGCTCAGAAAAGTGCGCCCTGCATTCATCAAGGAGAGCTTGGCAAGAAACAAATTAAGATTAACAGCATTCACCAGGTCAGTCTTCATCACTATGAAATCATTGTCATTTACATCTCTTCAACGCAAATGTGTAACCCATGTACAATCTTCTCTACCTCACATGGACAAGCAACACCCAATTGGTGAGGAGAGAAAAAATCAGATGCCTTCTTCTTAGTGATCCGACATAGGCATTTGCTGACCAAATGTCTCAATGTTTCTCCTACAGTGATCAGACGAATATCTGGAGGGGAACCAGGTTAATATAGCATGGATATATTATGCAAGTAATCTGACTACTCGTGCTCGAATAGAGATACAGTCATAGACAGGATAGCTCTGGCGTTAGCCTGATGAGAGCCAGGCTACATATAAACTGGTAGTGGCTTTGGAAAGGAACCAGCCCAGTGAGAATGGGCTAATATTACTGCTATTATTTTTTACATAAATGACAATTACGAAGTGTATACACAACAAATCCATATCATTATTATTAAATCTAAGCACTAAAATATGCACATATTCAAACCAACGGTTCAACTCTAACTATGCACTACTTCCCACTCTAGAATGGTGTTTAAAATAAAACATTTTAATTTTAAACAGCACGAGCGCGACTCTCTGAGCTCCTGGGCCTTACACCGATCATAACAAAGTATGGTTATATGTTTATTAAGATTAATGCTAACCAACGCGTGATAAGATGTTTAACCTTGCACGTATAATGAGCTAAGATTGTATATATGCACAATGGATATTATCAGTATCTCAGTGTGCAAGCTTGGCAATTTTGAACTTTTTCATCCTGAGTTCTTTTTTATCCCACCTCCTCCTTTAAGATTTTAATTTATTGTTCGTCAATGCAATACTCGACGAAACAACGCCACATGCATGATTATCTCGCACATGCATGCTTTGTAGCGCCAGGCGTTTTCTTAGGGCAGACATAATACATTGAAGAACAACTGATCAAAACTCAGTGTAACTATGTCAATAATAAAATAAGCGGCATATGAACAATGGTTCAATTATTTTTAAAAATTTATAAAGCCTAGTGTTGGCGTTAGAATTTGTAATTATTCTATAAGATGCCTAAATAATTTTGTGTGGATTTAAGTTGGAGTGGACCTGATCAACACTGAGCGAGGCAATTATTGCATCATTACCATTGTTGATTACTTTCCTGAGTGGCCTGAGACTGAGCCTATAATCCAACACTGTAATACCTAATCAAACTTCCAATGACAAGCAAATTGGTAGTGTATGCAGATCTAAAATCAGTTGGTAATCAGACCACTAATTCGTGCGAACGTCGATAACCGAGTCCCAATAAGTAGCACTGCAGCCTAGCTGATCATGCTCCCAATTTAGGACGACTGGCACGAATGAAGGATTCATCCATTTTCTTCGAATTCCTCTATAAGAACACGAAGAAGTTCCATGGTCCTTCTTTTCTTTTCCTTTTTGTGATATAGAGCTATCGACCACATACAGTATAGTCGGCACACTTCCGCCGCATAGCTCGCTTTTGATCATATGCAGAAATCGGCTGTAGTGAATGTGTTAAAAGAACGTCCTATAGCAATTCTTCCATTGCTATTAAATAGGGGTAGTGTAATATGCATTTGTGTTGAATTTCTAAAACAAAGTCTAAATTGAATCTATGTTGTACGGAAATTGACTGCAGCTCTTGAATGGACCACTTGTTCTAAAACTTTTTAACTTCATTTATATGCAAAAATGTGCAGTATATATTTACCATTACACTGAACATTACCGTTCGGGAAAACAAAATATAGTTTCCCATAGACTTGTACATCTACAGTACCGCTCACGAGAAAGGTAACAAAACTCGCGAGACGCTCGCGCGACACACGCGAGCGTCTCGCGATGGATTGCCTTAATGCGATTGCTCGAGAGGGGTTTCGAGCACTCGAGAATATCTAAAATCGTTACTCGCGAGACAATACAACTCGAGAGTTGTGCCTTGCGAGTTAATTGAGCTGCTATGCTCGCGACTGAGCTATTTCGATATGCCGTGTGCGGAAATTAATTGGTATTCATGTATATGTATGACATTGTCATCGACACTTATAGTGGGAGGGATTCCCTCCCCCCTCCTCTTGCTTTGGTGAGTTGTTCTTTTAATAGACTTCGTTTAGGCTATACTTGAAGCTCAATGAATGAAGCGAGTAGGCACGGATGAATTGGCGATTTTGATATGCTTATACGCAGGAAGAAGTTGATTCGTTAGCTTTTACAGACAGCACTTTCCAGCAGTCGGGAATTAGGGGAAAGGCTATGGACACAGTTGCCGGCCTAGTTACCCGGCTTGCCATTGGCTCATCAAAATCGAAGAGCAGCCTTGCTTCAGCAGGTCGCTGTGACTGTCGTCGCTAAACTATTTTAACTATAATAACAGGTGCATTTATTCACCATTATTATCAATTCTTATTAATCGTACACATAAACACCAGTATTTATTAATAATTCTGGCAAGGTATTACGCAATGACATACGTTTATGAATGAATTATGCGCGGTAGAAATTAATTTTTTGTCTTGATTTTAGTTAAAGAATGGTTGATGGAATAATTTTACAAAGTGCACATATCATAATCAGACCGATTTATTGTACATAGTAAACGTGTTTAAAATTCGATTTGAAAAACATAGCAAGATGACCGCCGATATATGGGTGATATGTTGTACACCCGCTCGTAAAGCCAAACCGCACAATCTGCTCCCCCCCCCCCCCCCCACACACACACACACACCTCCGATCTCGCCGTTGATGCAGATATTTATTTGCTATAATTGAAAATTCAGGGATCCAGGCTATGTCACAGCACAAAATTTAGAACCCACCACAGAAGCCATGCTTTAATATACAATGATGAGTGCTGTAATCTACTCGGCCAGAAAACCAGAGAGTATGCTTTGATTGCTGCAACTTGGAACCAAGGAAAGTGATGTGCTTAACTAAAAATCATTATTATGTTTTAGAACGAACGTTCTGGGAAAAAGGACTATATCAGTATATGCGTAGACGCAGAATGGTCTAGAATGACGGGCGTCGCCTATTCAATTCAATATAGTGACAATACACTGCAGTGACTGCACGTGCTTGATTCAAGAAGTGGAAGAAATATTAAATAGGCTCTGAGTACAGTAATTCTCCCTCAATTTTAATTTAAGCAACGCTGGCGCGCGAACATGAATTGCATGTAAGTAGCTCAATTGACAATGAGATTTGGTTGCAAAATGTTTTACTTCAGGAAGACACAATTTGTACACGTATGCATCCGCCGTTCACTCAGAGTTCAATCTTCAATATTGGGAGCGGTGTCCGCCGTAAGATTTTCGAGCTGAGCCATACCTTTGATTGGAAGAATCCCACTTGTTATGGGGGTTGTAGCTACGCATTTTGCCGTAGTCACGTGAGTTGTAACGCCCGTCGTTGTATCTATTCCCGCCAGCAGAAGCTATGGCAACAAGAACAGCCAAGAACACCGCAAGAACGGAAATCTTCATCTTCAGCTGATGTCTCCGATATATTGATCGAATGATAAAATTACAACCGAACATGGTGCCTTTATACTTCAAATCTCCATTATATCCTGTCTGATGAAAAATAATTGAACCATTGTTCATGTGCCGCTTATTTTATTATTGACATAATTACACTCTGTTTTGATTGTTCTTCAATATATTATGTCTGTCCTAAGAAAGGTCTGGGCGCTACAAAGCAAGTGTGTGATAATCAGGTGGCGTTGTTTCGTCGAATATTGCTCTGAACGAACGATATTCATTAAAATCTTAGTGTATAAAAAAAAACTCGAGATGAAAAATTTCAAAACGGATGGGTGGCTACAATATGGATGCCAAGCTGGCACACTGAGATACTGATAACATCCATTTTTTATATATACTGTCACTTTGTATCATGTTTCATATTGCTTTTATTTTTTAATTGATTTGTAAACAGGTTTGCCATGTAATAAAAATCGGTCCGATTATGATATGTGCTTCATTACATTAGTATTAAGCATCCCTTTTTTAATTAAAAGATTAATTTCTATCATGTACACTTCATCATAAACGAGTTTATTGAAAATACCAATAACGAATTTTTCATAATGCATCAATAGTCATGAACATTTTAATTCTGTTCTGAACTAACTGGAACTCTCTAATTTATTAATAATGCGTGCTTGATAGTACTAGTACTAGTCTAGTAATGACATCGGTCACAGCTTACATATTGATAGAGATTCCCCCCTCTCCTACCCTCCTTATGGTAACGAGTATTCTGAACTTGGAGGGTTGTTACAATAGAGTATTTGTTTAAGGAACTGGGATCGCGCTCAGGTCAAAAGATGCCTTCAATTTGTCTCAGAGAGTAAACAGTGCCTAAATGTTGCTACATTACCTAGCTGTAGTCTTGTCTCAAAGGAAGTTAAACTGTCTAAATCAGTGGCCTTCAAAAATCCTTGTGCTAGTACGGAATGGATCAAAATTGCATCATATGGGGAATAGATCTGCATGTGCAGAAACTTAATTGTGTGTTACGATGTGTACCATCATTATTAGAGAGTGCTATTGATTTTGACACATGTGTAATAGTATGTATGTGTGTGTATGCACTACATTTAGCTACATCATGTGCTGTGATGATTTTGATGACAAATACCTATGTAAAAAATCTATAATCCTATAATATTCGTGTTTGTTGTTAAGAAATGTATAAATCTATCTTTAAATTGTGCCCGGAGGACTTGTCATCATATGTGCAATATGGCATTCTTCCTAACTAATATGGATATGTCATTATTCTTTTTGTACAACCCAACGGATATACACAGTGAGTATCGTGGAATGGGTATGTATGTTGTTATTTTACACACACACACACACACACACACACACACACACACACACACACACACACACACACACACACACACATACATGTACACACACGTACACACACACATACACACACATACATGCACATACATACACATACATACACACACAAACACGTACATATATATTCCACACACACACACAACACAATATAAACATAAAGCATTGAAAAGGGGTGGGTCCTTTTTTGATGGCTTATGACCTCGTATCAATTTCGATTATCTACGTGCATTTGGAAAACAGCGCTATCTAATAATTAGTCGTTGATCTTGTTTATTTCTAAGACAACCATCCAATAAAAAGATTCTTTTCAGACGTGCATAAACTTCTCCTGGGAAATGTACACGCTGGCGTAGTCACAAGTTTCAGACTGTTGACCCTCCCCACTCGAAAGACAGCCTCCGGTTTAGCGATTTAGCGACATTGCCATGTTGGCAAATTCAGACCGCCCCACCCATGTTACCTAGTCTCGGTGCCCAGACCTTATTTCACAGCACCGAATGTATTACATCACCGGTACGTGAAAATAAGGTCTGTGATAAATGAAGAGCGCTTCCAAATGTCGAAGCTCCAATCATCAGAACGCAGGTATGCAATAATTAAAATCCGAACCCTAAATTGATATTAATGTAATCAAAATTGATTATGTCGATCAGACCATAACCAGAGATTATATATTATCTCTAATGCAGTACGACGTTTGGGTTATCACGAGCTTCGTCCGAACCAGTTTAAAGCTGAGATGTGTTCCTCATTATGCTACGCGGTCTGTTTTGCCGTATGCTTTTGACGAATTGACCACTCGGAAGGGATAGGCTGCGACTGCGGCGAGTACATATCCATGCCACGGTACGGCCCGGGCATATTTCACATACGAATTGGTGATCCAATATTATTAGGTAAAAATTGTGACACGGGTTGCTAATTGTATTCAGGTACATCATATTCGAGTGAAGGCTGGTTTGTGTTCGTTTGATCGCTGTTGTGGACTGTTCCTGCATTTATGCGATGTCCTGACATTGTCTATGCTGTGATGCAGCTCTGGTTTGCTTGAAACGTTTTGTTCAATATTTCTGGTGCGTGGAATAAATATGTACTCTTTAGTTTTGGTAGTATTTTTTTTGTATTTGAAACTACCGGGAAACTGAACAGATGTACGTTTCACGAACTTTGGTTGATGCCCAAGGTGTTATCCAACAACCTACATGTATGTGTTTAAATATGACAAGTACATTTCATCAAGCCAACTCACGTCAAACTTTATTAGGTGGTAAAACACTACTTTTTAGGAACATTTCTTACCTTTAAGTACCTTAAGATTAAGCTCTAAATAAAGACTACCATTATTATCAAGCTATCTAAAAAAGAAGTACCTATAAATGTAGTTGTACTATAAATCAACATAATTCTTGGCTGATGCCCAAGGCATACCCTAGATTTTCTCAGGTTATGACTCGTCCCCAGATATTTGTTAGGTTGCCACGAAAATGGACTATTGCAACTTTCCTGTGTGCTTACAACTCTAAAAAATGTTGGCGTGCTCTTTTTGCTGCAGCGATCATTTATGAATTTATTCACTATCCAAATTAAGATGAAGACTGCAGGAGATTTAAAGAGGTTGATTGATGGTTTTAGTAGTGCATGATGTCAGTGCAGAAAATTAATGCACTACAGGCTTCAGTAATAAGAAATGGCTAGGTAGTGCACATAGAGGCAGAATACCATTGTTATAACTGTGGCTATTATTCGTGCAGAAGTTGGGAATATTAATGCATTGCAGACATCGATACAAAAGCTCATGGAGAAAGTACTAAGATCTTGAAAGGGTTTGGGAGGATATAGTTCATCTTTTAGAAGAGTTTCCACTACCTATTCAAACCCTGCTGTACCATCTATGTGCCCTCGTAAAGTAGTACTACTTGTCTTTGTAGTTTACTAAATTAAGAGCTCTTTGTAAGAAATGTGGAATCAAGAGAGAGAAACTAAGGGAATTACTCATTTCTAAGCGGATGCTCAGTCGCAAGTTTCAAACTGTTATAAGTAAGCAACATGAAACTTCGTCAGGCTTTGAGCAGAAAAGGTACTATTGAAAGAACGTTGCTTGCACATTTAAAGAATCTAAAAAGGAGATGAATCAAAAGATGCCACTTTGAAAATATTGGCAAATGAAATCTTATTGCAAAATACATGTAATTTGCATGAAATACATGTAGCTCCATTAAAACATTCAAAGGTTAAAACAAGACCTGCGTGAAATATAGAGACTGTGCTCTGAAGAGAAGTAATGCCTTTTTTTATGTAAGAAGGCCTGCTATCTTGAGTTGGAAAAAGAAGTATTAAGCGCTGAAGCAGATCAGAGCCACAATTTAGCATAATTCATAAGTACTAGAGAAGACAATAAAACATATGTCATAAAGCAATACATTATTCATGTCTTGAGTATCTTGTGCTGTATGTAATGTTTTAGGGGCCATTCTTGAACATCATGGAAATGTAACTGTACATTTCCTTCCTGATCATCTTACAGTGATTTACTTTGCCAATGAACTGGGCATATTCAGTGACTTAAAAGTTGGGGAAATATTGTATGATAATGATAATGTAACCCTTTCATGGTATTCAACATCTGTATATGACAAGGTCAAAAGATGAAGTTACACTGTGCAAAAAACTGGATATACGCTATCGTATATTTTGCGCATATTTACGCATCAAGAATCCCACTTGCGGAATGAACCAGTTTCGCACTGTGCATATTTCGAGTATCCTCAACCGCATCACGTGCGCTTAGAAGGATTCACAAAACAATGTCTCCGTATACCACTTTGTGACACTTTGCACCGTATACGGTGCTGGGTACGCACTCCGATTCTGTTCATGGTATATTAGTTGGATTCTTAATTTACTACAATCAAAACAAACAATCAATATTTAACGTTCAAACTCTGCAGCTATCGAGGAAAGACTCCACTGCTGGCTCTTCAACTCGCTGCACGAGTTGCTCAGCAATCCATTGCAACGCGACAACGGGAGAGTTGCACGTCGTGCTGGCCAGCGCTTCAAACTGCTTCCCCTCAGAACAGCTATAGCAAAAAAAAAAGGTCATCCGTAAAAATTAAAATGCACTCAGTTAGCGGGATTTCTTGCGCTTGACACCACCTTGATCTCTCAGACTCTTAGCTGAGAGTATAGAAAAAGGGGTAAAGAAAGCCTAGCGAAGCGTTTACCTTTTTACGCTCCAACTCCACTCTTTTATTTACATATAAGAAAAGACACAGATTAGCAGCAATTGTGAATGAAAACACAATCTCTTACCCGCGCCGTATCCGAACTTTTCATGACGTCTCTAATCATGACTCGAGGGGGGGAAAAACAAGAGACTTACTTGTGCGAACTAAAAGCCGTTCTGGAAGCCATGGTAACGGCGCGGTCACAATGAAGTACGCTGCAGTGAAAGATCCTGGTGTGTGTGTGTGTGTGTGTGTGTGTGTGTGTGTGTGTGTGTGTGTGTGTGTGTGTGTGTGTGTGTGTGTGTGTGTGTATTGACAGAATGCTGGTGATGTTATGTTAAGCATTACTCCTCCAATCGATATGTCATTGCAAAAAGCAAAATGATAGTGTACAAAAAAAAGTCAATGTTTGTGGTGAAAACAAATGCTTCTTTGCAAAAGAATCCATGGCAACGACAGAACAGGGGTTATAGACTTCCATGGAGATTCCCAGTGTGTGATGAGAGTGTTGCTCAAGGTCACGTTAATCCAATGACCTCTATGAGGTGAAAAGGTGTCACTGCATGAAAAGCTTAAGGAACATCTTGTCCCCAAGTTATGGTGGTGAACGGGACAAGTGTGCTACAAATTGAATTGCACAACTCACCTGTCAAGTGCCACGCCCTCCAAGGTCACGTGAATCCAATGACCCCTTTGAGGAGAAAAGATGTCACTGCATGAAAAGCTTAAGGAACATCTTGTCCTCAAGTTATGGTGGTGAACGGGGCAAGTGTGCTACAAATTGAATTGCACAACTCACCTGTCAAGTGCCACGCCCCCCAAGGTCACGTGAATCCAATGACCCCTTTGAGGTGAAAAGGTGTCACTGCATGAAAAGCTTAAGGAACATCTTGTCCTCAAGTTATGGTGGTGAATGGGGCAAATGTGCTACAAATTGAATGTACAACTCACCTGTCAAGTGCCACGCCCCCCAAGGTCACGCGAATCCAATGACCCCTTTGAGGAGAAAAGGTGTCACTACATGAAAAGCTTAAGGAACATCTTGTCCTCAAGTTATGGTGATGAACGGGGCAAGTGTGCTACAAATTGAATGTACAACTCACCTGTCAAGTGCCACGCCCTCCAAGGTCACGTGAATCCAATGACCCCTTTGAGGTGAAAAGGTGTCACTACATGAAAAGCTTAAGGAACATCTTGTCCTCAAGTTATGGTGGTGAACGGGGCAAGTGTGCTACAAATTGAATGTACAACTCACCTGTCAAGTCCACGCCCTCCAAGGTCACGTGAATCCAATGACCCCTTTGAGGTGAAAAGGTGTCACTACATGAAAAGCTTAAGGAACTGCACAACTCACCTGTCAAGTGCCACGCCCTCCAAGGTCACGTGAATCCAATGACCCCTTTGAGGTGAAAAGGTGTCACTACATGAAAAGCTTAAGGAACATCTTGTCCTCAAGTTATGGTGGTGAACAGGGCAAGTGTGCTACGAATTGAATTATACGACTGACCTGTCAAGTGCCACGCCCTCCAGGTCACGTGAATCCAATGACCCCTTTGAGGAGAAAAGATGTCACTGCATGAAAAGCTTAAGGAACATCTTGTCCTCAGGTGAACGGGGCAAGTGTGCTACAAATTGAATTGTACAACTCCTGTCAAGTGCCACGCCCTCCAAGGTCACGTGAATCCAATGACCCCTTTGAGGTGAAAAGGTGTCACTACATGAAAAGCTTAAGGAACATCTTGTCCTCAAGTCATGGTGGTGAACAGGGCAAGTGTGCTACAAATTGAATGTACAACTCACCTGTCAAGTGCCACGCCCCCAAGGTCACGTGAATCCAATGACCCCTTTGAGGAGAAAAGGTGTCATTACATGAAAAGCTTAAGGAACATCTTGTCCTCAAGTTATGGTGGTGAACGGGGCAAGTGTGCTACAAATTGAATTATACGACTGACCTGTCAAGTGCCACGCCCTCCAAGGTCACGTGAATCCAATGACCCCTTTGAGGAGAAAAGATGTCACTGCATGAAAAGCTTAAGGAACATCTGTCCTCAGGTGAACGGGGCAAATGTGCTACAAATTGAATTGTACAACTCACCTGTCAAGTGCCACGCCCTCCAAGGTCACGTGAATCCAATGACCCCTTTGAGGAGAAAAGGTGTCACTACGTGAAAAGCTTAAGGAACATCTTGTCCTCAAGTTATGTGGTGAACGGGGCAAGTGTGCTACAAATTGAATTATACACCTGTCAAGTGCCACGCCCTCCAAGGTCACGTGAATCCAATGACTCTTATGAAGTGAAAAGGTGTCATGTCATTGCATGAAAAGCTTAAGGACCATCAGGTCCTCAAACAGGGCAAGTGTGCTTCAAATTGAATTGTACTACTCACCTGTCAAGTGCCACCACGTGAATCTTATGACTCAAGGTGTACTGCATGGAAAGTCCAAGGAACATCTTGTCTGCAACCTGCTTTGATGCATGGCATGACAGGCTGTAAATTCAACATGCTTGTTCAACTCCAGTGTTGTACACTACAGTTTACCACCATATGGTCCTGGACCAATACTCGTTAACATAAGCTCCCTGGCGTGGGTTAAAAAATGTGATCGAACATGGCCTCCTATAATATAAACCTAACTGCACGTGTTAAAACATAACTTTGGCGTAGGGCCTACAGACCACTAGGTCCTTGTCCAAAGTTTCTATCATTTGGTAAGCTATTATGACATTAAAATACTACCAACGCTTGAAGTTCAACATGTGAACGTTTGAGTCCGTTTATATTACATAGCATAGAGTCTTATGATCTACGCTCAATCTCACCTTTGCATGAGACATTCCAGCAGGAAAGAATCCATTTGAATTCACGCGCGCCTGAAATAATAACAATAATACTCACGTGCATGAGTTGCATAAATTCATTGTTGGACCGTGTTATGAATATGCGCTATGAATAATTGTAGCCCGTGGATTCATGAAATATACCAGGGGATATTTGAAATATGCACTGACCTTGGTATATTGGTGGTAAACGCAAAATATGCGCAAAAATATACAGTAGCGTATACTAGGTTTTTTGCACAGTGTTACTTATGCACACCATGAATTAATATTGCTAGGGAGCAGGATAAACGGCTATTAGACACACAACCAGAAAAAAATGATAGCAGTTATCGAAGATAGCTACAATAGAAAATACAGAGTGTTGCAAAAGGCAATACAGAACTGTGCATTGAGTTTCCAGAGATGGATGAATCTCACATAAATATTATAAAAGCAATTCGCATCCTGCAAAATCCAATGTTTGGATCGCTATAACTTTGCCACTACTTATGCAAATACCACTCTTCACATATCATTTTAATTCATTTAATTTGCTCTTTAAGGCTATTGGTGCAAAACATAGCGTTTGTAAAAAATATATCCGCAGCTAGCCACGGGTCAACATTTTGCTCATCAAAGCAGCCTCCAGATCTATGTACTTGATCTTCAATGTAACATATCTATAAACCGAGGTAAAGCATGTTGTGCACACGTAATCTCTACCACAATCACTCCCTTACATCATCCGCACTCATCATGAGGTCACTTGGAAGTGCTAATGCAACCAGACCGTCTTTACAAATTCAGAGGTGGCAAGAGATAGTAGTCGTCTCTTCTTTACGTCTTCATTTCACTTCTATCCCAGACCTTACTTTGACGTACCGGTGATGTAAAACATTCGGTGCTGTGATATAAGGTCAGGGCACCTAGACTGCAGGTTACCCAAGTTGCAATGGTGGATGCGGGGGGCAGGAGGTTCGACAAGTTCTAATGCCCCTCTCGTACTCCACCAGGGCTGTTTTCATTACATTCATACATTTCTATCCAAGCGAGGATCTGGAATTTTATTCAGTAACTATCAATAGCTTGCTAACATATTGTGCTGTAATAAGCTTAGCGGTTTTATTAATTATTATTGAGCAGATGAAGGTGGTTCTGTTATCTAATTATATTGTTCGAAAACTCCCGGAACCAGAAGAATCTATAATGGAAAAACAAATGGCATGAAGAAGTGTACCACTGTGCTGCAAATCATAATAAAGGGTGGTAACTTATTTTGTTGTTAAGCGTTAATTTTAACAAGCAGTGGAATTGTAGTATACTAGGGTCTATTGGACAATGGTAGTAACTAACCTTGATTTGTACTGTAATTGTGTAGATGAGACGGTAGTCTGACATTTCAGGTTGTACTTGTCATCCACCTGGCATTACAGGTCCAAACTGCTTTTCTGGACTGGACAACCTGGTTTTGGGACAACTATTTAATCCTCGAGCAGGTTCAGGACATACACACCGGAAGGCTGCAGGAAGCGGTTCCACCCTGGACTCAGATTGGTTCACTGGTGTTTCTGTGTGTGCCTTGTAAGACATTGTGGCGAATTAACTGCACCTTTTTGCATCTAAAAACCTTCCTAAACATATAAATGAAGTAGAAAAAGTTTTTTAACAAGTGGTTAGTTAATACAATTCAAGAGCAGTCAATTTCCGTACAATTAAATAGGTTCAATTTAGACTTTGTGCAAATTGCACTACCCCTATTTAATAGCAATGGAAGAAATTCTATAGGACGTTCTTTTAACACATTTACTACAGCCGATTTCTGCATTTGATCAAAAGCGAGCTATGCGGTGGAAGTATATGTGGTAGATAGCTCTACATATCGCAAAAGGAAAAAAAAAGAAGGAACATGGAACTTCTTCGAGTTCTTATACAGGAGGATGAATCCTTCATTCGTGCCAGTCGTCCTAAAATGGAAGCATGATCAGCTAGGCTGCAGTGCTACTTATTGGGGCTCGGTTAGCGACGTTCGCACGAATTAGTGATCTGATTACCAACTGATTTTAGATCTGCATACCCTACCAATTTGCTTGTCATTGGAAGTTTGATTAGGTATTGCAGTGTTGGATTATAGGCTCAGCCTCAGGCCACTCAGGAAAGTAATCAACAATGGTAATGATGCAATAATAACCTCGCTTAGTTTTTGGCAGAGGACTGATTAGGTCCACTCCAACTTAAATCCACAAAAAAGTATTTAGGCATCTTATAGAATAATTGCAAATTCTAATGCCAACACTAGGCTTTGTAAATCGAGATGACCTTTTAGACACTGTTCTCTTTTCTTATAGGCAATGTGCATATTCTACAGTTATGCTTAAACGTCAGTGACCTTCTCTATTGTGCCTTTGTACATATTGGAGTGCAGACCTCTAAATAGAAATCAAAAATGCACACTCCATTTCAGCTGATGTATGGCAGGTACAGCAGGTATGATTGTTTATAAGACATTTTATAATTATTGTGGTGCATTCAGTGTATGATGTTAATAAATCCTTTTCTGAAACAGTAAAGCAGTCCTTGCAATTGAAGTTAACACAGAATTTCCACAACAATGTGACACAAGTTCTACACAACATTATGATGGGACTAGATTGAAGAAATTTGTGCTTTTTCAAGGGAAATCATTCTTCAGATCAGTGTCAAGCAGAATATCTCATCATCACAGGCACGCAATTTTGGGAAAGGTATCTATCGATTAAACAATCCTGGAAGAGCTAAAGCACTACAAAACGTGTTTTTGAGTTTACAGACTGTAGGATTGAGTCCCATTTATGAAAAGTGTGAGTTTCATATTTCAGATGATGCTGTATTGAAATAAGCTGATTTTAAACTGTGTCAAAGGTAGCCAAGTCCACCATCCCTATTTATCCGCTTCACTGAAGTCAGCCTTTTCACCAGCCTCTCCACCAGCCTTCCACCAGCCTCTCCACCAGCCTCTCCACCAGCCTTCCACCAGCCTCTCCACCAGCCTCTTCACCAGCCTTTCCACCAGCCTCTCCACCAGCCTCTCCACCAGCCTCTCCACCAGCCTCTCCACCAGCCTCACCACCAGCCTCTCCACCAGCCTCTCCACCAGCCTCTCCACCAGCCTCACCACCAGCCTCTCCACCAGCCTCTCCACCAGCCTCTCCACCAGCCTCTCCACCAGCCTCTCCACCAGCCTCTCCACCAGCCTCTCCACCAGCCTCTCCACCAGCCTCTCCACCAGCCTCTCCACCAGCCTCTCCACCAGCCTCACCACCAGCCTCTCCACCAGCCTCTCCACCAGCCTCTCCACCAGCCTCTCCACCAGCCTCTCCACCAGCCTCTCCACCAGCCTCTCCACCAGCCTCTCACCAGCCTCTCCACCAGCCTCTCCACCAGCCTCTCCACCAGCCTCTCCACCAGCCTCTCCACATCCTTCACTATAGTCCATTCACCAGCCCCTCCACTACAGTCAAATGTGGTACTATTAATAGCCCTTATGCATGTACACCTGATATAGGCTATTGCAATCTCTCTTGACTCTTAACTATTATAAAGATTAAATCTCTCAGTCTTCCATTGAAATGCTGTTATAGCACTTCGCAATTTGGAAGACAAACTTTTGAAATTTTGCATATTACTTCTAACTTCGTAATGTACACATATTGTGGGCCTTAACGATGTTGTCCATCGAACCCAGTATTACTCTTAAAACAAACTCTACGCTCTACGGCCCACTCGCAAAGCCAAACCGCACAATCTACCCCCCCAACCTCCCACTTCTGATCTCGCCGTTGATGCATAATTTATTAGGTCTAATTGAAATTTCAGGGATCCAGGTTAAGTCACAGCAAAAAATTTAGAACCCATCACAGAAGCCATGGTTTAATTTATAATGATGCGTGCTGTAATCCACTCGGTCCGGAAAAAAGAGAGTATGTATTGTTTTGCTGTAACATGGGACCCGCGATGTGCATAACTAAAAATAATTATTATAATAATCTAAAAGTGTTTTAGAACGAATGTTCTGGGAAAAGGACTGTATGCATAGACGGCAGAATGTTCTAGAATGACGGGCGTCGCCTATTCAATTCAATATACACTGCACGTGCTTGATTCAAGAAGTGGAAGAAATATAAAATCGGTTACTGAGTACTGTAATTCTCCCTCAATTTTAATTTTTAAAAGCAACGCTGGCGCGCGAACATGAATTTTAAGTAGTTCAATTGACAATGAGATTTGGTCGCAACATTTTTCACTTCATATGCCGTACATTACACGTATGCATTCGCCATTCATTAAGCGTTCAATCTTCAATAAATGGAGCGGTGTCGGCCGTAGGATTTTCGAGCTGAGCCATACCATTGATTGGAAGAATCCCACTTGTTATGGGGGTTGTAGCTACGCATTTTGCCGTAGTCACGTGAGTTGTAACGCCCGTCGTATCCATTCCCACCAGCAGAAGCTATGGCAACAAGAACAGCCAAGAACACCGCAAGAACGGAAATCTTCATCTTCAGCTGATTTCTCCGATATATTGATCGAATGATGAAATCACAACCGAACATTGGTGCCTTTATACTTCAAATCTCCATTATTTCCTGTCTGATGAAAAATAATTGAACCATTGTTCATATGCCGCTTATTTTATTATTGACATAATTACACACTCAGTTTTGATTGTTCTTCAATGTATTATGTCTGCCCTAAGAAAACGCCTGGCGCTACAAAGCATGCATGTGCGAGATAATCATGCATGTGGCGTTGTTTCGTCGAGTATTGCTCTGACGAACAATAAATTAAAGTCTTAAAGGAGGTGGGGTGTAAAAGGAACTCGGGATGAAGAATTTCACAAAACGATGGGTGGCTACAATATGAATGCCAAGCTGGCACACTGAGATACTGATAATATCCATTTTGTATATTTATAATCCTAGCTCAAACATCTTATCATGAATCCAGGCGGCCAACCGTCAAATCGCCAACGTGACCGTATTGGTAAAACACGGTCACCGTTCGTCCGCCAACGTGACCATTTGGATCCAGTACGGTTAGCCGTGAACGTGACCGGATCGATAATAGCTGACCGCGGCATCACTGCCTGGATCCCTGAATTTTCAATTATACCAAATAAATATCTGCATCAACGGCGAGATCGGAGGTGTGTGTGTGTGTGTGTGTGTGTGGGGGGGGGCAGATTATGCCGTTTGGCTTTACGAGTGGGCCGTAGGGCGTAGAGTTTGTTTTAAGAGTATCCTGGGTTCGATGGACACAATCGTTAAGACCCACAATATGTGTACATTACGGGGCTGGTGGAGGGGCTGGTGGAGAGGCTGGTGGAGAGGCTAGTGGAGAGGCTGGTGGAGAAGCTGGTGGAGGGACTGGTGGAGAGGCTGGTGGAGAGGCTGGTGGAGAGGCTGGTTGAGGGGCTGGTGGAGAGGCTGGTGGAGAGGCTGGTGGAGGGGCTGGTGGAGGGGCTGGTGGAGAGGCGGTGGAGAGGCTGGTGGAGAGGCTGGTGGAGAGGCTGGTGGAGAGGCTGGTGGAGAGGCTGGGGAGAGGCTGGTGGAGAGGCTGGGGAGAGGCTGGTGGAGAGGCTGGTGGAATGGACAGCAGTGGCACTGCTTCTATTCAGCATATTTTCAATACAGCATAATTTCTAAAATCTGTCCACTTTAAACTTGAAATAGATTAATATGTTTTTAACAATAAACACATACAGGGCTTCACAAAAAAAGTTTTTTCACATGCATGTATTTCTTTCAGTTTGGAAAAAGCTATGTATCTTGTGAATTTGACACCACTCTTCATATTGATTGGAGACTCAACAATACATCCATCACATTTGGTATGTATCATTCACCAGTGAGGTATTTGTCGTTTAAATTTTCACGACCATACTCCTTATAGCATCTTTCTGCAATGACTCCTTTCTCAACAAAGAGGAATTGAAATTCATCCACTCTGTACACAGGTACATGTAGCTGAATGTAGTGCATACACACACATACATACTCTTACACATGTGTCAAAAGAATAGCATTCTCTAATAATGATGTACGCATTCTGACACACAATTCTAGTACTAGCTAGCACTCATTACTAACATACATGTATCATTAATGATTAATTCGCGGCGTTCGAGTTAGTTCAAAGCGTACGTGACCATTAATGTATTATGAAATATTCGTTATTGCTATTTTTCAATCAATTCGTTGCTAACTAAAATCGTTTATGATAAAGTGTACAATATAGAAATGAAAATGTTGTCTTGAATTTAGATAAAGGATGTTTAATACATAATGTAACGAAGCACACATATTATAAAGAGTCCGAATTCTAATGCATACACTGTAGTAAACCTATTTACAAATCAATTTAAAAATAAAAGCAACATGTATGGGCCATGTAATATTCGTTATGACTCATGATTCAGAATGAAAGTAAATATACAAAATGGATACTATCAGTATCTCCATGTGCCATCTTGGCATCCATATTGAATTAAAACAGCCGTCCAGTTGCGGTTTGCGAATCATCAAACATTCCCGTATACATGTATCTTCCCATAGACATGTATAGAGGAGTACTTCAATACCAAGCACACCAGACTTTTCTCAGCTTAGCCCACGAGGGATTGTTAGTACACTACATTTGGCATGATTTGTAGTACCAAGTAGTTGGAGGGTTTAACCTACGCAAAGGCTAAGAATACAGGCTTGAAAGACCCCGTGCATGCCCCACAAACAGGCTAACACAACATTGGTCTGACCTTCTGCTGCATGTCCCCCCCCCCCCCCCCCCCCCACTGACTAGGTACAAACAAAACTTGCAATGTTGAGGCACACATAACTGAATATGCAAAGGCACACACACACACACACACACACACACACACACACACACACACACACACAAACACACACACACACACACACACACACACACACACACACAAGCCTCTCCACCAGCCTCTCCACCAGCCTCTCCGCCAGCCTCTCCACCAGCCTCTCCACCTGCCTCTCCACCAGCCCCTCCGCCAGCCTCTCCACCAGCCTCTCCACCAGCCTCTCCACCAGCCTCTCCATCAGCCTCTCCACCAGCCTCTCCACCAGCCTCTCCACCAGCCTCTCCACCAGCCTCTCCACCAGCCTCTCCACCAGCCTCTCCACCAGCCTCTCCACCAGCCTCTCCACCAGCCTCTCCACCAGCCTCTCCACCAGCCTCTCCACCAGCCTCTCCACCAGCCTCTCCACCAGCCTCTCCACCAGCCTCTTCACTATAGTCCATTCACCAGCCCCTCTACTACAGTCAAATGTGGTACTATTATTAGCCCTTATGCATGTACACCTGATTCAGGCTATTTCAATCTCTCTTGACTCTTAACTATTATAAAGATTGAATCTCTCTGTCTTCAATTCTTATAGCACTTCGCAATTTGGAAGACAAACTTTTGAAATTTTGCATATTACTTCTAACTTCGTAATGTACACACATTGTGGGCCTTAACGATTTTGTCCAGTACGGCCCACTCGTAAAGCCAAACCGCACAATCTACCCCCCAATCTCCCACTTCCGATCTCGCCGTTGATGCATTTATTCATTAGGTCTAATTGAAAATTCAGGGATCCAGGTTAAGTCACAGCACAAAATTTAGAACCCATCACAGAAGCCATGGTTTAATTTATAATGATGCGTGCTGTAATCCACTCGGGCCGGAAAAAAGTGAGTAAGTTTTCTTTTGTTGCAGTAACATGGGACCAAAGAAAGCGATGTGCATGACTAAAAATCTATGAAGTGTTTTAGAACGAACGTTCTGGGAAAAAGGACTATATGCGTAGACGGCAGATAGTTCTAGAATGACGGGCGTCGCCTATTCAATTCAATATACACTGCACGTGCTTGATTCAAGAAGTGGAAGATATATAAAATAGGTTACTGAGTACTGTAATTCTCCCTCAATTTTAATTTTTAAAAGCAACGCTGGCGCGCGAACATGAATTTTAAGTAGTTCAATTGACAATGAGATTTGGTCGCAACATTTTTCACTTCACATGCCGTACATTATACGCATGCATTCGCCAAAGCGTTCGATCTTCAATAAATGGAGCGGTGTCGGCCGTAGGATTTTCGAGCTGAGCCATACCATTGATTGGAAGAATCCCACTTGTTATGGGGGTTGTAGCTACGCATTTTGCCGTAGTCACGTGAGTTGTAACGCCCATCGTTGTATCCATTCCCGCCAGCAGAAGCTATGGCAACAAGAACAGCCAAGAACACCGCAAGAACGGAAATCTTCATCTTCAGCTGATTTCTTAATCGAATGATGAAATCAGAACCGAACGTTGGTGCCTTTATACTTCAAATCTCCATTATTTCCTGTTTGATGAAAATTAATTGAACCATTATTCATATGCCTCTTATTTTATTATTGACATATTTACACACTCAGTTTTGATTGTTCTTCAATGTATTATGTCTATCCTAGGAAAAGGTCTGGAGCTACAAAGCATGCATGTGCGTGATAATCATGCATGTGGCGTTGTTTCGTCGAGTATTGCTCTGACGAACAATAAATGAAAGTGGTGGGGTGTAAAAGGAACTCGGGATGAAGAATTTCACAAAACGGATGGGTGGCTACAATATGAATGCCAAGCTGGCACACTGAGATACTGATAATATCCATTTTGTATATTTATAATCTTAGCTCATTCATGCATGCAAGGTTAAACATTTTATCATGAATCCAGGCGGCCAACCGTCAAATCGCCAACGTGACCGTATTGGTAAAACACGGTCACCGTTCGTCCGCCAACGTGACCATTTGGATCCAGTACGGTTAGCCGTGAACGTGACCGGATCGATAATAGCTGACCGCGGCATCACTGCCTGGATCCCTGAATTTTCAATTATACCAAATAAATGTCTGCATCAACGGCGAGATCGGAGGTGTGTGTGTGTGTGTGTGTGTGGGGGGGGGGGGGGGGCAGATTGTGCCGTTTGGCTTTACGAGTGGGCCGTAGGGCGTAGAGTTTGTTTTAAGAGTATCCTGGGTTCGATAGACACAATCGTTAAGACCCACAATATGTGTACATTACGGGGCTGGTGGAGGGGCTGGTGGAGAGGCTGGTGGAGAGGCTAGTGGAGAGGCTGGTGGAGAAGCTGGTGGAGGGACTGGTGGAGAGGCTGGTGCAGAGGCTGATGGAGAGGCTGGTGGAGAGGCTGGTGGATAGGCTGGTGGAGAGGCTCACCCCTTTTCAACGCTGTGCGTTTATATTGTGTTGTGTGTATGAGTGTGTGTGTATGTGCTTGTATACATATCCAGAAGTCAGCTGTCAAATGGACAAGTCATTACACAGGAAAAAAACGCGTAGAATCACTTTGAAATGATTACGTGATTGAACAGTAAAAATCACACGTGTCTGATTTTTATGTTCAATCACACAATGATGTTACACAGGATTTTAAAATCCTTAATGTGTTTATTTGCGGTTTGCGAATCATCAAATATTCCCGTATACATGTATCTTCCCATAGACATGTATAGAGGAGTGCTTCAATACCAAGCACACCAGATTTTTCTCAGCTTAGCCCAGGAGGGATTGTTAGTACACTACATTTGGCATGATTCTTAGTACCAAGTAGTTGGAGGGTTTAACCTACGCAAAGGCTAAGAATACAGGCTTGAAAGACCCCGTGCATGCCCCACAAACAGGCTAACACAACATTGGTCTGACCTTCTGCTACATGTCCCCCCCCCCCCTCCCACTGACTAGGTACAAACAAAACTTGCAATGTTGAGGCACATATAACTGAATATGCAAAGGCACACACACACACACATACACACACACACACACACACACATACAAACACACACACACATACACACACACACATATACACACACACACACACACACACACACACACACACACACACCACACACACACACACACACACACACACACACACACACACACACACACAGATGCCAGCCAGCCGGAAACTTGCAGTTAACAGAACTATCAACCAGTTTCAACGTTTGATTGCGTGGTATGCAACGCCAGATTACTTACTCAGGGGACTTAAATTAAGGTCGGGTCCATCTTGTAATGTTATGGGGCGCGCGCGTTAATGAGGGGGGGGGGGGGGGGGGTGGTTGTGGTGGTGGTGGTGGTGGTGCCAAAGTAATCTCGTACCCAGACCCAAATGTACGTCAAGATAATCATCGCTTACAGTATAACATCGTCTGTACGTGATGTCATACTATAAGCCGTTACGTACAATTGGGTCTGGGTACGAGACTAGTGCCAAAGGTGCCTACGTCGTCAAATCGCACCCACGCACTTTTACGATGTGTCTTCGGCGCCATATTTAATACGTTTAATGCCCTGTCTTAGCTTTCAGTCAGCATGGCATCAGTAGAACCCAAAACCCGTCCTGGACATGGAGACTGTTGGTTGGAACTAGGTCACATGGAACGAAAAGGCATTATTTATACTTAGAAAATTAATACTATCGTGTCCAATCAAATGTTTTCCAACGTACAGACGTCTATGGATGTCCAAAAGCTTCTTGTAATTCGCCGTCTCAATTTGTTCTGGAGTGCTAAGAAGCACTTAGCTTCTTCTGGTGAGCCACGCGCTCATATACTAGCACCACGCATCAGCTTCATATAGCACTTAGATAAAAATACTTAGCAATTTGCCAGCATCAGCTATAGAGAAGCTCATGGTGTCTCGGCGATTCGAGCTTCCCGATTCTAAGTTAGTACACTGGATTACATTCGCTACCTTTGACTGCCCTATTACCTGTGATGAGTTCAATTCATTGCCGACGTATAGCATTCCCGCTCCCGCCAAAATGAAAGCAGGCCTCAAATTCGGTTCTTTCATACCTCCACCAACATTTCAGTACCAAAAAAGGCAACAGATGCCCCCAGCTATCCTTCCGCCTTGCGACAAGTTGTTTTTAAAATGGATCTACCTCAGCGAACCGTATCGTTTGAAATAAGATCATTCATGTGTTAAAAAAAAATAGTATTTCTAATTCCTTGTTCAAAGACGATTCCAATGGTGTATCATCTGTGCCGTTTTGAAGTATACTTGCGAAAAAAACAATAAATCAGCCACAAAGCAATTTACGCGTGAAAAAAACATTGCACCCGACCGAAGTCCCCTGAGTTACAAGTATGATAATTATACGAGTACAGTTCGTTGTCCCGTTCAGGGTACCGGTACTAGTATAGAAGTGGGCCAGGATTGAACGTGTGTTGGCTGATCAAAGACAGGCTGAGGCGCAGCTATACAATTCAGTTGCCACCTCCGAGGTTCCGACTTAGATGCATTTCCGCAAATGGTTATGTGTTGAGGACCGATCTGAGATCGCGTGCTTAAATTAGTAAAATAGTTCGTGACGTAAAGCACGACTTACTGCATTACGTAATGATCGCGACCGCAAGGATTTTTCTTTGACACTTTTTAGCACTGTTCCTTTCTATGCCAAATTCCATAAAAATTTTTCTCTGATGCAAATCGGAAAATATTTTCGACTTAAGATGCTTCGATGTCCTCTCGATGTATTGGAATTTCTGGATATGGACACAACTAGCACTGCAGAGGCACAACATACATGTATATGCAGAAATCGACTGTCACCAGTAATGTGACGGTTTTAAAAGGACGTCCTATAGCATTTCTTCCATTGCTGTTAAATAAGGGTAGCCGTGTAGTTTCAATTTGTGTTGAATTTTTAAAATAAAGTTAGAATTATACCTATATATTTGTATGGAAATTGACTGCTCTTGAATTTTAATAACTAAACACTTGTTATCAAACTTTTGCCACTTCATTTATATGTTTAGAATGGTTGTTAGACGTAAAAAAAAAGTGGACATATAAATTTACCATAATACATTGAACATTTCTGTTCGGGAAAACAAAATATAGTTTCCCATAGACTTAGGGTGTGTAACCGGTTATCAGGTTATTCGGGTTATTCGGATATTCGCAAAAACCTATCCGTTCGAATTACTCGGAAAAATCGATTAGTGAATTTTATCTATTCGAAATAACCGGTTTATGTTTCTCCATTCGGAGGGTACTCAGGTATTCGTCGTCAGCATCGACAATTCGCCCATTATTCGAATACCTTTTTATACCGATATCCGGATATGATTTTCAATTGAGTATTTCATAATTAGAGTTATATATATATATAACTACGTCACTGTTGTTTTTACTATTTATACATACATAACGACATCGGAAGCAATCAATAATTGAGTAAATAGATAATAACATAATAGAAAATGGGACAGTTTCCGCGAAAATTGCCCCACGGTTATATTATAAAATGTTATAAAAATGCATCGCGGATGAATCGCTATAACTTCCCAACGGTTAACGCTATCGACTTCCTATTTTCAACAATTCATACTACACCATTTCACTACGGGAAAACTTATTTTGGGGCCTTGCACTAGTTCATTGCTGATGCTACGAATTCCGATACCCCATGGGGGTCAAACCCGACACATCTTCAGGTAGGAGCATTCAAATCGCTTCAAATTCAGTATGTACGTACAGGGGTCCTGTTGCTATTGATGTGTTCAGTTCGTTAATTTTTACTCTATCCGTCACGGAGATACAGCTGTGCAAAGTTAATGCACATTTCCCGCTCGATTGCACCATTTTTGCATGCAACCCGTGTTCCATTCTCCCAATCCACAATAAATTTTGATAACTTCTTTGTTCCGCCCATTTCTCCCTTAAACTAAGCTAGCCGTTCCCAACTGTCACTCAGGCAGTGAGTTTATGCGGGAAAGTTGAACACTGCTCAGTTCCAGACGATCGTACCAAATTAACGGACCCAAGTGAATGGTTGCAGTATAACCTTGCGCCTCCCACGTCGCCGGCAGTATTCAAAACGGCACGCGTAAGGCTATTTGCTACGCACTCACATCATCCTCTAGTCGTGTAATAAAGCTTCCCTATTTGCCATCATCTTGCTAAAATCATCGTCTTATATCTGCCACGCCCACTCGGCTATCTCGCAAAACTTTCAGCTCACACATTGTACATGAACTCATGCTGGCTCCCACTTGTGCACACACTTGCATTGTTGCGTACATGGCCCTGTACACTATCGTATGGCATATTTTCTTATAAACAACCACACACACGCACACACACACACACACAACACACACACACACACACACACACACACACACACACACACACACACACACACACACTCATGTACAGCGTACATACATGTGGCAAACAATACACCTGTCTGATGATAGTACAAACACTCTCACTCACAAACATTGTCACATGCACATGTATTCTATTCAATTCAACTGATTGCATTTCAATTTGTGTACCAAGCTTGCATAACACACACATGCACACACACAGGCACACACACACACATGAAAGACACACAAATGCACACACAGAGACACTAATGCACACACATACATGACATACGCACACAGACACAAATGCACACACAGACACTAACGCACACACACACACACACAGACACATGACACACACACAGACACACTAACGCGCACACACACACACACAGGCACACACAGACACATGACATACACACACAGACACACTAACGCACACACACACACACACAGGCACACACAGACACATGACATACACACACAGACACACTAACGCACACACACAAACGCACACAGACACACACATGACATACACAGACGCATATAAACACACACACACACACACACACTAACGCGCACACACACAAACGCACACACAGACACACACATGACATACACACAGACACATACAAACACACACACACACAGATACACAGACACACACATGGACACACAAAACACACGACACACAAATATGACAAACACACACACGCACACACACATGCATGAAATACACACTAGCACACACATGCACACACAGGCACACACAGACACACTAACGCATACGCACACAGATACACAGACACACACAGATACACAGACACACACATGGACACACAAAACACACGACACACAAATATGACAAACACACACACGCACACACACATGCATGAAATACACACTAGCACACACATGCACACACAGGCACACACAGACACACTAACGCATACGCACACAGATACACAGACACACGCATGACATACACACAGACGCATACAAAAACACACACACACTAACGCACACACAGGCACACACAGACACACTAACGCACATGCACACAGATACACAGACACACGCATGACATACACACAGACGCATACAAAAACACACACACACTAACGCACACACACACACAAATGCACACACAGACACACGCATGATATACACACAGACGCATACAAACACACACACACAGATACACAGACACACACATGGACACACAAAACACACGACACACATATGACAAACACACACACACAGATACACAGACACACACATGGACACACAAAACACACGACACACATATGACAAACACACACACGCACACACACACACATGCATGAAGTACACACTAGCACACACAGGCACACACAGACACACACATGACATACACTAACGCACACACACACAAACGCACACAGACACACACATGACATACACACAGACACATACAAAAACACACACACAGACACACTAATGCACACACACACATGACATACACACAGACACATACAAAAACACACACACAGACACACTAACGCACACACACACGCATGACATACACACAGACGCATACAAACACACACACACAGATACACATGGACACACAGAACACACGACACACATATGACAAACACACACGCACACACACGTACACACACACGGAAGGAAATACACACTAGCACACACAGACACACATGCACACACACATACATGAAATACACACTAGCACACACATGCACACACAGGCACACACAGACACATATGCATACACACAGATGCATACAAACACACACACACAGACACACTAACGCACACACACACACAAACGCACACAGACACACTAACGCACACACACACACAAACGCACACAGACACACTAACGCACACACACACACAAACGCACACAGACACACTAACGCACACACACACACAAACGCACACAGACACACACATACACAGACACATACAAACACACACATGCACACAGATACACAGACACACACATGGACACACAAAACACACGACACACACATATGACAAACACATACACACACACATGCACACACACACATGCACACACACACATGCACACACACATGCATGAAATACACACTAGCACACACACACAGGCACACACAGACACACATGCATACACAGGCACACACGAAATACACAGACACACACACATGAGACAATCACACAAAACACTCAGACACACACATGCACAGACACACACAGGAACATACACACACGACATACACACAGACACACACACACGGACACACAAGCACACACAGACACACACACGAAATATATAGACACTCACGAAATACACACACACACACAGAAATACACAGACACGCAGACTTGCACACAGACTCGCACACACAAAATACATATAGAAACACATGCACAGACACAACAGACACACACTTACAGATACACACAATACACAGACACACATACAGATACACACATGCACACAGACACACACATATATACAGACGCACACACAGACTCGCACATGTGCACAGACACGTGACACACGAAGCACACACTGTTGTTCATGTGGAAAAAACAGTAGTGCTCCCTGATAATGATGGTACACACATTTTCTGAATGCCTTCTCTGCACATGCATTCATTGAACAGCTCATGAGACCATGAGACATGTCTACACATGTAGGTATGTAGTGTCATAGGACTGGTCCTTTATGCATACATTGTGTCCTTATAGAACTGTCCCCTGACACAAATAGGGACAAGTCATAAGATATGCCATGGGTTAGCAAACAAGCTCAAGAGGCTTCTGTTTTGGCTCATGGAATGATGAGTATCGCTATCCATTGTGTCTGTGTAAACTAACCACGGGCCCTGACCTACCGCAATCAGCAATGATAGGGAAATTCATCGCCAGGCAGAACCATCGCCCTTCAAAAAAAAACTGCGTTTTTCATCAAGAAGAGGCAGCACAGTGTTGCGTGTCACACTGTACTAATTTGTATGTAGTAAATTAAATGACTATTCGTAGAAGGTTATAGCAAGCCACAGTACGTACTTTGTACTTCTGGTGAGGAACAGCAATCTGAGTTCATGTACACTCGTTTAATTCGCTGCATTCAATTAGTGCGACATGGGGGACACACAACATTGTGCTGATGGAAACAATAGACCTGCGATGAAATTATTGTACCTCCCTTATCGTTGCAGATCGTGGTAGGTCAGGGCCAGTGGTAGTTTACACAGACATATCGATTGCAAGCTAGTAACGATTTCATTATACTGTACTCAGAAAAGGCTTTTACAGGTCAGACGAGCGCTTGTACAGAGTGCTAGATGAGAGAAGAGTATACGTCTGCTTGCAACAATACAGAGGAAACTGGTGTGTGTGTGTGTGTGTTTGTTTGTGTGTGTGGTTTTGTGTTTGTGTGTGTGTGTGGGTTTGTGTGTGTGTGTGTGTGTGTGTGTGTGTGTGTGTGTGTGTGTGTTGTGCTTAGGATGTACAGACGCATGTGCACAACATACACACATGCATCAGGGTGTGTGAACCAACATGAGGGCATGTTCATGTACTCTGTGTGAACTAAATATTGTATGGGCAAAGAGAGACTCAAGTCCCTGCAACTGGTACACAAGCCACATAGCTGAGTAGTGGAGGCATAAAGAATGATAAGAAGTTGTTCAAGGATCAAGGATTTTGCCAAACAGGAAAGCTTTATTACACAATTGTACTTAACAACAAAAAGATGGATGTGAGTATGTAAGAACTTAAAGTCTTATGCACGCTGCAGGGACCCTCCACACACACACCACAATTTTTTGGCCAACTGTATAAATTCATCAAGGAATGATAGCCAACAACAACTTTTTCGATGACAACATCGTACACATCATGATTAAAAATAAATTCGTGCATCTCTACATGTAGACTTGTATATTTAATTATTCATTTTGCTCAAAAGAAATCAGCCCCCCCCCGCCCACACACACTTTTTAATATTGTACCATGGGCCCAGTGCTGTGGTGAATACAGTGATATTCTTTGCCACATGCATACAGTGGTACGGGACACCAATCCTATGGAGGCTGAGGACCAATTCTTTGGGAGTATGATGCATGTACATGACCTAGAGCTCTCAAATTAGAGACGGTACATACACGTAGGTACATGCATGTAGCTACATGTGTGTCTGTATATGTGTGTGTCTGTTTGTATGTTGTGTGTGTATCTGTGTGTCCATGTGTGTGCATGTGTGTCTGCATGTGTGTGTATGTGTATTTTGTGTGCGTGTCTATATGTATTTTTTGGTATGAGTCTGTGTGCATGTACATGTACTGTATGTCTGCATGTCTGGGTGCGTGTCTGTGTATTTCATGTGTGTGTCTGTAGGTGTGTTTGTGTATTTCGTGCGTGTGTCTTTGTGTGCTTGTGTGTCTGTTGTGCGTGTATGGCATGTGTGTATCTTGTGTGTGCGTGTGTGTGTGTGTGTGTGTGTGTCTGTGCATGTGTGTGTCTGTGCATGTGTGTGTCTATGCCTGTGTGTCCATGTGTGCCTGCGTCTGTGACTCTGTGCATGTGTGTGTCTGGGAATTTCATGTGTGTGAGTCCGTGTCCATGTGTGTCTGTGTGTATGTCATGTGTGTGTCTGTGTGTGTGTCTGTGTATGTGTGTGTGTGTGTGTTGTGTGTGTCTATGTGTGTGTGTCTATGTGTGTGTGTCTGTGTGTGTCTGTGTGTGTGTCTGTGTGTGTCTGTGTGTGTCTGTGTGTGTGTCTGTGTGTGTCTGTGTGTGTCTGTGTGTGTGTTGTGCGTGTGTCTATGTGTATCTCATGTGTACCTGTGTGTCTGTGCCTGTGTCTGTGAGTGTGTCCGTGTCCGTATGTGTGTGTGTGTGTGTATCTATATGTTGTGTGTGAGCGTTTTTGTGTGTGCATTTATACAGTGGTGTGTGTGTTATGCAAGTGTGCAATGTTTGTGTACATGTAGAGGACCAGATGGGGACACAATGTATTCAATCCTTGGAGACACGATACATGTACAGAAAGCTTGGTACACAAATTTACATAGAATCAGTGGTCTGTACAAACATGCACAAGTACAGTTGAATTGAATAGAATACATGTGCGTGTGACAAAATTTGTGAGTGAGAGTGTTTGTACCATCGGACAGGTATTGTTTACCACATGTATAACAGGTGTGTGCAAGTACGATGTACATGAGTGTGTGTGTGTGTGTATGTGTGTGTGTGTGTGTGTGTGCGTGTGTGTGGTTGTGTATAAGAAAATATGCCATACGATAGTGTACAGGGCCATGTACGCAACAATGCAAGTGTGTGCACAAGTGGGAGCCAGCATGAGTTCATGTACTATGTGTGAGCTGAAAGTTTTGCGAGACCGAAATCGTAGCCGAGTGGGCGTGGCAGATATAAGACGATGATTTTAGCAAGATGATGGCAAATAGGAAAGCTTTATTACACGACTAGAGGATGATGTGAGTGCGTAGCAAATAGCCTTACGCGTGCCGTTTTGAATACTGCCGGCGACGTGGGAGGCGCAAGCACTGTGCAAAAAATGTAGTATACGCTAGCGTATATTTTTGCGTATATTTCGCGTATACCATCAATATACCAAGGGTAGTGTGTATTTCGAATATCCAACTGGTATATTTTAAGAATCCACAGGTGACAATTATTCATTGCGCGTATTCTCGAAGTATCAAGAATACGCAAACCACAATGAATTATGCAAATTTAGATAACTTACGTAAAAATAGATATGAATTCAGATATTAGTTTTAACCTCTCGATGGCTGTATGTGATTTCGAACGTAGAACGTTATGGACATACAGTAGTGGTCAATAAAAACTTTATGGATCGGATTCGTAGTCGGTATTAAAGGAATTGGTAGTTGCCAGCGGGGACGCCTCTATAGACTTGGATCAAGAGGCAAATATCAAGAATTGTATGAATTCTATGAAGACTCGTAGCGCGAGTCGTGGGCAGTATGCTCGATATCCACGTAGATTTAAATTATTAAATTTAACCCTCTAACTAGTTTAAATTCTAATACCTAAATCTCTTCAACTAAATATAAGGTATGTGATCAGAATAGTTTTGATGCCAGAATTATAAGCTGTAGTGGGACTACATGCATAACATTCGGACAATGCAGGACGTACAAGCCAGCCACTTGAAAGTGGCCGGGGTGTCGACATCGTTCTATTTGGGACCCGACTTATAGCGAGCGGTGGATTCACAACTGAGCCAATGGAAGAGGGGGGGGGGGGGGGGGGGGGAGGCTTCAGGTCCAATTTATGGCAACCTAGAACCTCCCTCACCCAGGAACCGTCCATTTCTATATATCACTAGAGAGTGCGGGAAAGTCGTCAGGAGGGGGTCGTTCGACCGACCCGACCCGACACCCCCCCCCCCCCCCCCCCCAATCTCCTGGCTGGGTTTAGTGTATATGCTTCAAATTGGTCATGTTGTCACCCCAATTGTCTCCTAAGAATCATTTGACTCTGATGAGTGTGGCTATCTGATGTGAGTGGGGTTTGCTTTTAATAATGCAATTTACAAACTTTCATGTCTATCTGTGTAGATATGTGACACATGGTTTGGTGCAGAGTTGTCACCCCAAAATAGGGGTCAAGTACATGTCACCCCAAAATAGGGGTCAAGTACACGTCATGTGACTCTAATGGGGATGTGACTGTCTGATGGTGACACTGATGAGTATAGCTATCTCAGGTGAGTGGTTTGCTTCTAATGACAAACTTTCATGTCTGCACATTCAAGTGAGGTTTGCAGTATAAGCTTCAAATTGGTCCCACTCCAATGGTAGGGGTCAAGTGACGGATGGGTATGTGTGGTTTGCTCTGCAATTTACTGCTCTGCAATTTACTAACGTTCACATTAAAAATGTGGAATTATGAATACTGTCGCAATTCAGAGCTGTGAAGGGGTTGAACCACCCCCAAGGTGACCCTGTGACCGGAAGTGGGCGTTACCGTCACGTGAGTCTGTTATAATCTGGAATTGAAGCCTAAAATCTGTCACAATTCAGAGCAGCCTGTCACTACGACAGTCCACCTTGGAGGGTGAAGAGGCTGAACCACCCCCAAGGTGACCCTGTGACCGGAAGTGGGCGTTACCGCCACGTGAGTCATAGTTGTCTCTGTTAAAATCTGGAATTGAAGCCTAAAATCTGTCGCAATTCAGAGCAGCCTGTCACTACGACAGTCCACCTTGGAGGGTGAAGAGGTTGAACCACCCCCAAGGTGACCCTGTGACCGGAAGTGGGCGTTACCGCCACGTGAGTCATAGTGTCTCTCTTAAAATGTATAATGAAGCATAAATTCTGTCGCAATTCAGAGCAGCCTGTCACTACGACAGTCCACCTTGAAGGGTGAAGAGGTTGAACCACCCCCAAGGTGACCCTGTGACCGGAAGTGGGCGTTACCGCCATGTGAGTCATAGTGTCTCTGTTAAAATGTATAACTGAAGCATAAATTCTGTCGCAATTCAGAGCTGCCTGTCACTACGACAGTCCACCTTGAAGGGTGAAGAGGTTGAACCACCCCCAAGGTAACCCTGTGACCGGAAGTGGGCGTTACCGCCACGTGAGTCATAGTGTCTCTGTTAAAATCTGGAATTGAAGCCTAAAATCTGTCGCAATTCAGAGCAGCCTGTCACTACGACAGTCCACCTTGGAGGGTGAAGAGGTTGAACCGCCCCCAAGGTGACCCTGTGACCGGAAGTGGGCGTTACCGCCACGTGATATATAGTGTCTCTGTTAAAATCTGGAATTGAAGCCTAAAATCTGTCGCAATTCAGAGCAGCCTGTCACTACGACAGTCCACCTTGAAGGGTGAAGAGGTTGAACCACCCCCAAGGTGACCCTGTGACCGGAAGTGGGCGTTACCACCACGTGAGTCATAGTGTCTCTGTTAAAATCTGGAATTGAAGCCTAAAATCTGTCGCAATTCAGAGCAGCCTGTCACTACGACAGTCCACCTTGGAGGGTGAAGAGGTTGAACCGCCCCCAAGGTGACCCTGTGACCGGAAGTGGGCGTTACCGCCACGTGAGTCATAGTGTCTCTGTTAAAATCTGGAATTGAAGCCTAAAATCTGTCGCAATTCAGAGCAGCCTGTCACTACGACAGTCCACCTTGGAGGGTGAAGAGGTTGAACCACCCCCAAGGTGACCCTGTGACCGGAGGTGGGCGTTACCGCCACGTGAGTCATAGTGTCTCTGTTAAAATCTGGAATTGAAGCATACATTCTGTCGCAATTCAGAGCAGCCTGTCACTACAACAGTCCACCTTGGAGGGTGAAGAGGTTGAACCACCCCCAAGGTGACCCTGTTACCGGAAGTGGGCGTTACCGCCACGTGAGTCATAGTGTCTCTGTTAAAATCTGGAATTGAAGCCTAAAATCTGCCGCAATTCAGAGCAGCCTGTCACTACAACAGTCCACTGTGGAGGGTGAAGAGGTTGAACCGCCCCCAAGGTGACCCTGTGCCAGGAAGTGGGCATTACCGCCACGTAAGTCATAGTGTCTCTGTTAAAATCTGGAATTGAAGCCTATAATCTGTCGCAATTCACAGCAGCCTGTCACTACGACAGTCCACCTTGGAGGGTGAAGAGGTTGAACCATCCCCAAGGTGACCCTGTTACCGGAAGTGGGCGTTACCGCCACGTGAGTCATAGTGTCTCTGTTAAAATCTGGAATTGAAGCATACATTCTGTCGCAATTCAGAGCAGCATGTCACTACAACAGTCCACCTTGGAGGGTGAAGAGGTTGAACCACCCCCAAGGTGACCCTGTTACCGGAAGTGGGCGTTACCGCCACGTGAGTCATAGTGTCTCTGTTAAAATCTGGAATTGAAGCCTAAAATCTGTCGCAATTCAGAGCAGCCTGTCACTACGACAGTCCACCTTGGAGGGTGAAGAGGTTGAACCACCCCCAAGGTGACCCTGTGACCGGAAGTGGGCGTTACCACCATGTGAGTCATAGTGTCTCTGTTAAAATGTATAATTGAAGCATAAATTCTGTCGCAATTCAGAGCAGCCTGTCACTACGACAGTCCACCTTGGAGGGTGAAGAGGTTGAACCGCCCCCAAGGTGACCCTGTGACCGGAAGTGGGCGTTACCGCCACGTGAGTCATAGTGTCTCTGTTAAAATCTGGATTTGAAGCCTAAAATCTGTCGCAATTCAGAGCAGCCTGTCACTACAACAGTCCACCTTGGAGGGTGAAGAGGTTGAACCACCCCCAAGGTGACCCTGTGACCGGAAGTGGGTGTTACCGCCACGTGAGTCATAGTGTCTCTGTTAAAATCTGGAATTGAAGCATAAATTCTTTCGCAATTCAGAGCAACCTGTCACTACGACAGTCCACCTTGGAGGGTGAAGAGGTTGAACCACTCCCAAGGTGACCCTGTGACCGGAAGTGGGCGTTACCGCCACGTGATATATAGTGTCTCTGTTAAAATGTATAATTGAAGCCTAAATTCTGTCGCAATTCAGGACATCATGGCTGGCTACTTTGGCAAGGAAGCTTTTGACATCACCACTACTATTGACACCAGACCATCATCATTTTACATCAGCACATGCGTGTATATAGATTAACACATGCGTAACTTTAGTATCGTGGTCATTACCATCACATCGTTCATGGACATTACAATGAGATTGTTGTGAGAGTGCCATGACTAATGGAACATCAATTAAATATTAACATTCCAACCAATCATGTTTCAATGGCTATACTGCATAAACATAGAGGCAACAGTTCTGAATGACTTTTTACTTGGGTCATGATTATCATAACTCTCTCACCAAGTACATATTGGATTGAATCATATAAGATTAAGAACACGCGTGCATTCAATTTAAGAATTGCATGTCATGTGATACATCAATATAACGATGTTATGATGCCACGCCCCTTCACTAATGTACCATAATAAATACAACATGTATGTATTGCCACGTCAATGAGGAAACAACGCAAAGTAGAGTACAGAAGTGTGATTACAACATTTTATAAACCTTGGAATTGATTACTATTCTAAGATTCAAAAAGTTGAATCTTTCTATTGACTGAACATAACACTAGCACATTATCAACGCCGGAACACTTAAATTTGTACTAAGAATGTTTATTAATTTATTTAAAAATGCAAGTAAAATTTGGCGCTTAAACACCGCGTGGTCTAGAATGAATGTTCATCCGCGAAGTCAAAGAGGCGTCGACACACCAGAAAGAACTGGTCAGGTTAGTGGCATATTCACGGTGTGGTTAATGATTTTGATCATAGCAGCATGGTCATGTTACGCCAAGAAGGCTTAATGGCGATGCCTCTACCAGTGCATTTTACGGCACCCCACCAGCCCACCTGCTGTGCATTCGCGGACAACTTGGCTTCCTGGGGAGGTAATAGAATGTGGCAATACTGTTACCAGTCGTAGAAACGAGATGGAGGAACTGAAAGGATGGATGCACCAACTCGTTGCAGATTTATGCAAACAAGTATACTGGGACGCATATCGGATATTGAGCAAAACATCCAGAGCCTACTCGGACCGTGTTTCTTCACTGGAGAGGCAAAATGAAGCTGTGGATGTGTTGCAGCAGGCAGATGAAACTGCCACCGCTGCGATTCCCCACCAAAGTCCGCGCCACACACGCACCCGCAAAGCCCCCACTGAAATACAGGCAAGTGGAGTTAGGATCTCATTACAATGTTTATTTTTACCTTATCAGGGTCGTATAAGAGAAGTGTACAACAATTTGGGAGCAGAACTTCACTTTCGGCTTTACGAAGGGTAACTTTAGGGTCTGTTACCCTCTGTACTTTTCTTATACATTGGTGGCAGAATTGATAGTGAATTCAATAAGAAGATCGTAAGCCTGGTATAGCGGCCGAGTTCGATAAGGATCACTGCCCAATTGCCACAGTTAAAGGTATTTTCTGTGCATTACTTTTCACCAAAATGGCTTTTGTCTGTTGTAGCTGGTTTAGTTACCTACAAGAGAGCTCTGAAGAGGGCTCTGACATCAAACGATTCAGCTTCTCGGCGTGTCAAGCGATCCCGCCAACAGCGTGTAGGCCTCTATACGTCCTAGTTTTTTTACTATACGTCGCGTGATGCTTTTTTTCTGCTGTAGTTGTGGGAGAAACGGTGCCAAGTGCTGAAGGAGGACGAGAAGCAGTTATGGGGTGACATCAAGCCTACAATGATGTCAGAAGAGGAGAGCGACGACCAGAACGCTCAAACTCTACAACGTCGCCGTCCGTCGTGGCGTTCTGATAGGCTAAATGACTTCATTGATGACTTGGATGAACGAATAAACGGAACCAGCAACTCGAAGCTCCATCCAAAGAAGCAGAGAATTGAAGGACCGCTCTTGGACGCATCCACTCCTCCAACTGCCCAACACTGGATGATACGAGAGAAAGCTTGAACGTTTTAACGCATTTTATGTTTTTGGTCGCTGCTTCTTTATCGATTGCATTCCTAATTTTATTATAACTTTGATCATGTGATCATGAGTACACAAATAGAAACGAGCTAGTATACAGAAACTGATTCGGAGACGTTTCCAAATATGTACTGCGTACGGAAGCGGTCATGGTACACGGAGAGATATATTAACAAACCCACAATAAGCGCACGTGATAGCATCGAGTATACGCAAAATATACGACATGCGATTCTGGTTCTATCCGCAAAATATACCAATGCGTATTCTTCGCGTATAGCATGTGTATATTCGTGTGTATATTTAGCATATACGCAGAGTATACACTATCGTATATCCAACTTGTAGCACAGTGAAGGTTATACTGCAACCATTCACTTGGGTCCGTTAATTTGGTACGATCGTCTGGAACTGAGCAGTGTTCAACTTTCCCGCATAAACTCACTGCCTGAGTGACAGTTGGGAACGGCTAGCTTAGTTTAAGGGAGAAATGGGCGGAACAAAGAAGTTATCAAAATTTATTGTGGATTGGGAGAATGGAACACGGGTTGCATGCAAAAATGGTGCAATCGAGCGGGAAATGTGCATTAACTTTGCACAGCTGTATCTCCGTGACGGATAGAGTAAAAATTAACGAACTGAACACATCAATAGCAACCGGACCCCTGTACGTACATACTGAATTTGAAGCGATTTGAATGCTCCTACCTGAATATGTGTCGGTTTTGAACCCCATGGGGTATCGGACTTCGTAGCATCAGCAATGAACTAGTGCAAGGCCCCAAAATAAGTTTTCCCGTAGTGAAATGGTGTAGTATGAAGTGTTGAAAATAGGAAGTCGATAGCGTTAACCGTTGGGAAGTCATAGCGATTCACCCGCGATGCATTTTTATAACATTTTATAATATAACCGTGGGGCAATTTTCGCGGAAACTGTCCCAAATATTTAATGTGCATCAATTGGGGATAAAAAAGATACAGCGTGTACTCGCTCAATGCTGTTATCGTCGTCTTCAAGTAAGTAACGAAGTTCATTACTGTATGCCACGAGTTGTGGTTATGTGTAGTAGCAATAAATTTATGTACCAGTACTAGTATTGCATTGTTTTATTGTACAGTGGTACGAAGTGAACATATCTGAGTATTGCGCTAGCGAGTGAAATAGAATGACCAGTGGCGGATACTGGAATAAGGCAATGGGGGGGGCGGTTATATTGGAGGGGCGGCATATTTCAGAGGCGTAGGAACCTATTTAAGATTGGGGGGGGGGGCCGACTTTGTAAAATTATTAACGGGGGGGGGGGGGTGTGTGTGTGTGCAGTCCCTTACGACGGGTGGGGGGGGGGGGGGGTGCAGTCCGCTTACGACGGGGGGGGGGGGGGGGGGTGCAGTCCGCTTACGACGGGGGGGGGGGGGGTGCAGTCCCTTACGACGGGGGGGAGGGGGGGTGCAGTCCGCTTACGACGGGGGGGGGGGGGGGTGCAGTCCGCTTACGACGGGGGGGGGGTGCAGTCCCTTACGACGGGGGGGGGGGGCAGTCAACTTTTGGCACACAGAAAATACGTTTTGCTAACCGTTACAGTATTACAGAGCGCGCGTAATGAAGTAGACGTAATATGGTGACGTGCGGTTACGGAAAGGGGTAATCAATTATCGTTCAGATATGATAATTCGTAATAAACATTAACAAATAACCATAACTATTTTAATCGTAGTGTTTATGTGTACGTCGTAGTGTGAAGGGGGGCGGCAATTTAATAATAGGGGCGGCATTTTATATCGATGGGGGGGGGGGGGGGGGGCGGCCGCCCCCCCCAACGCTATGGTAGATCCGCCACTGAGAATGACAGACTTCAAGTAAGTATGCGCACTCTGTTTGAGTATGTGGAGGAATTAGAGAGCATTACACAATCGTACTAATGGGAAATTTCATATGCATTTAGGGAGAACGGGAATGGAGTGTTGTGGGATGATTGTAAGTGGAGTACGTGATGGTAGGTGATGTAGGGTGAGCTTATAATGGTGATGTCTGGTCTCAGTGGTTAGTGTTGGATGGTTAGGTCTACATTACTATTGATATGTACGAGTGCATGGTAAAGACATACAATTTATTAAACTCTATTTGGCAAACACATGCTACTATAGACCTTTGTGTCTCTGTGTTTTCAACTGACATGCATAGCTCTAGTTTGGGTGCGAGACCAGGTGGATTTCTGTGCAGACATAAATTATCTTCTCAGTGTGCACTCCACAAGCACCATAACCTGAATAACCTAGGTATTTGGCAAGAAATTTGGCAAAACCTATTCGGAAAAATCGATTTAGTTTTTTAAACTATCCGGAAAAATCGATTTTCAGATCCACAAAAACCTGAAAAATCGATTAGTGTTTTTAAAGTGTTCTGAAAAATCGATTTTCATTATGCAGGGGAGGTTACACACCCTACATAGACTTGTGTACAAAATCAATTTTTTTCTAACCTAATTATTATATTCTACTGCTTTTTAAAATTAACTCTTACAAAAAAAATTGAGTTGCCACCAGATTTGCAGCAGAGTGGTACACTTCTTCATGCCATTTTTTTATTTTCCATTAAATACTCTTTTCTGGTTCGGGGAGCCTTCGAACAATATAGTTAGGTTGAGTATAACAGAACCACCTTCATCTTAATTTCTAAATAAAACCGTTAAGTTTATTAAAGCACAACATGTTAGCAAACTATTGATAGTTACTGAATAACATTCCAGATCCCCGCTTGGATTTTAAGAATCTAATTACAAATATCCCTGGTGTAGTACGAGAAAACTAGAGGGGGGAAGGGAGGTTTGTTTGAACTTGTCAAATCTCCTTCCCCCTGATCCGCTACTGCAACTTGAGTAAGAGGGTAGGATGGTCTGCATATGCCACCATTGCCATGTCGCTAAATCGCTAAACTGGAGGCCGTCTTTCGAGAACTTGTGACCACGCGTGTACAGTGTGTACAAGTAATGTTGGATGATTGTCTTAGAAATACACAATCACGCCACATGCATGATTATCACGCAAATGCTTTGTAGCACCAGACTGTCCTTAACAGACATAATACATTGAAGAACAACCAAAACTGAGTGTGTAATAATGTCAATAATAAAATAAGAGGCATGCATATGAACAATGGTTCAATTATTTTTCATCAGACAGGAAATAATGGAGATTTGAAGTATAAAGGCTCCAACGTTCGGTTGTGATTTCATCATTCGATCTAAAATCGGAGAAATCAGCTGAAGATGAAGATTTCCGTTCTTGCGGTGTTCTTGGCTGTTCTTGTTGCCATAGCTTCTGCTGGCGGGAATGGATACAACGATGGGCGTTACAACTCACGTGACTACGGCAAAATGCGTAGCTACAACCCCCATAACAAGTGGGATTCTTCCAATCAATGGTATGGCTCAGCTCGAAAATCCTACGGCCGACACCGCTCCATTTATTGAAGATTGAACGCTGAGTGAACGGCGGATGAATACGTGTAATGTACGGCATGTGAAGTGAAAAATGTTGCAACCAAATCTCATTGTCAACTGAACTACTTAAAATTCATGCTCGCGCGCGCCAGCGTTGCTTAAATTAAAATTGAAGGAGAATTGCAGTACTCAGTAGTCTTTTAATATTTCTTCCACCACTTGAAGCAAGCACGTGCAGTGTATTGTCATTATATTGAATTAAATATAGGCGATGCCCGTCATGCATTCTACAACATTCTGCCGTCTACGCAAATAGTCATTTTCCCAGATCATTCGTAGCTAAAAACTAAAACAATTTTTAGATTATTAGATTTGAGTTGTGCGCATCGCTTTTCTTGATCCCATCTTACAGCAAATAAAACATACTCTCTGCATTTAGTTTTCACCAGTTAAAACCATGTGTGAGCTTACCCTGAAACCGGGGGCAAAATCTGCTCCTCCAACACCGTCAAGGTACAGGTTATTTACACGTACACCCAGCAGGCTTGCACGTGCACACCGTCAATACGCAACACCTATGACACATTTCGCTTGGTGTGCATCACGTTGGTACAAACGACCCAATTGCGTGCCAGCAACAGGTTGCAGTGCTTAATGAGTAGCAGGATCTTCACAAGGGAATCAGGAATGCCCAACCCTAACGTATAGTGCATTTGGAGTGGGGAGACCCTTAAGTAGGCTGGTGGGGAAGTGCATGTTAGCATCAATGTTGAAATACAAGGCTACAATATTCTTCCAGTCCCTACAACTATTTGGTGTGGCCTTTTAAGTTGCAGACACTAAGAAGACGTCAGGAGAACACATGCACTTAATTTGGACATGCGAAACGCTTTCAATGCTAGCTGTCTCCAGACAGGCGATCCTTGATGCTATGTCTGTTTTGTCTATCATGTCATTACTAGTTACCATGGCCCTTTGGCACTACCACTGAACCACACATGCACTTGGCCAGTTCAGCTCAGAATTCAAAGTGCAACAAGGTGACCCAAAAGGTCAACATGCATTTGTATTTAGTGAAATTTATATTATACAAGTAACTAAAAACATTATCTATGAGAAAGTTGGAGGCATATAGCATTTGAAGTGATAGTGGTGTCCTATATTTAGCACATTTGAGGGCATATGTTGTGTGCTAAATATAGGACTATTACATTTTTCCTTCTGACTCTCCTTGCTTTTTACACCACTATTGCTTCAAATCCTATATGCCACCAACTTTCTCATAAATAATATTATTAGTTACTTGTTTTATTGATATTTGTTCATTTCTAACCGATAATGCCCCCCCCCCCCCCCCCCCCCCCCCTCCCCTACCGCCATTAGGAGTAAAGGGAAGGGTACTGTAATTGGGCAAGTTAAAATAATAACCAAATGATCTGAGAATGCTACACGAGTCTGGGAGCGATAGTACGCCGTCAAGTAATAAAAGCAGTTAAAAATAGTTGTAGATGTTTATAATTTCACAATGATAGTCCCCTACGCCTCGTCCGCCTCCTCCTCCACGTCCTCCTCTAACTCCATATCCACCTTGTCCAACACCTCCGCCTCCTCCACCCCCTTCACCTCGTCTTCTGTCTCTTCCTCTATCTCTTGTTCCTCCTCTTCAGCCTCGTCCACCTCCACGTTTTCCGACACCGCATCCACCTCTACGTCTGCCAGCACCGTCTCTATACCCTCGTCAATATGCCCTCCACCGCCGCCAACACCTCCTTCACGGTCGCCAACAACTCTACCGCTGCCTCCACGTCTCTCAACACCTCCTCCTTCACCTCCACTATCACGAGCTCATCCACCGCTGCCGGCTTAATGAGCTCCTCCTCCATCACTGTTTTCATCACGAGCTCCTCCATCCATGGGGATTAGGTCTCTCACGTCATTTTCAGTTTGTTCATGGATGACCGAAGTGATGTGAGCATGGCTTTAGGAATTACTTATAAATGCATGGCCTGATTGTATATTGCATGTGACGGAAGATAAAAGGGCTGGGCACGAGCTGTTTGAAGTGTAACTAATATTCTAGTGTGCTAGGAAAAGGCTGGACCCGAGCTTGTTTGAAGTGGAACTAAATATTCAAGTGTGCTAGGAAACTTCCAGCTGTCTTGGGTTCAATTAAAATTCTGTGGCACGATTATGTACAGTACATGTTGATACTCTCACATTCAGTTTTACCTTATGCAGTACGTTTCACTAATGTAAAAAAGGGGGTATAAAAATTCATTATTTTATTTGTATCTCTCGATTTCCGACAAAGCACAATACACCTCATAGAACTACTGCATATGTCTTGGAATGACGTGGTACTTAATGAATCACACGTTCGCCACTCCAGTGGGAGATTCTTATTTTAGCGGTGGAATTTAAATACACAGGACTGAGGTATGAACTCGAGTTCACTGCAAAGTCTGCATGCCATGCAAGCTCGCGCGCATGCCGCTGCGGCAGTGTATTTGATGCGCTAAAGACAACGGAAGTGCATGATTAAAAGTTTTGAATCGTTTGAAATTAAATGCATTTCTATTTTCCCTGCGCTGTGCAAAAAATCAATCATGGGCTTAAAGTTCAACTAAATGGGTTGTTAGTACGACAGAAGTAATACGCGAATTGATGCTTGGTTTCACTGGTGACGCCTGAATTAATAACGGCCGTACGTATGGATTCGCGTTGGGTGATGCGTTGGACGGCTGTGGCCGCGCGTCGCGTGATGGCTGTGCTTCGTCCCGTGCCTTGAGCGATGGCTGCGCGAACTGTGCTTCGTGCCATGGCTGCGCGGACCGTGCCTTGAGCGATGGCTGCGTGGACTGTGCCTTGAGCGATGGCTGCGCGTACTGTGCTTCGTGCCATGGCTGCGCGAACGTCTTGTTTGATAATGACTGTGGTGATCACTGTCTTGGTCCGCTTTGTTGTAGAGGATCTGCTTAGAATGATATCCGACTTGCGGATATTGTTCCTCCTTTTGTTGTAACTCAGTGCCTTGGTAGTTATAGGGCACTTCAACATGAGCTCCTTTTTGAGGAGAATTCTCGGCAGGGCTGTCTTCTGACTCGTACTCAGCAATGTCTTTCGTCTCTTCGGAGTAGGTAGCCGCTACAAGTACCGTCAAACACACCACAATCATATTGAGATTCATTATGATTCGCATCACTGCGGTAAAGCAGTCGTAAAGCATACTCACGTACAGCTATAGCTTATTTTATATAAGCATGTTTGCCAAACCGAATTAAGGAAGAATCATATAATATACTTGGCTTAATATCCTGCTATTCATCAATATTCAAATTTCGATGTAGACATACTAATGAATCCTTTGTAAGGTGTTGCTTATCCTTTAGTTTGTGCAGTTTCAGTTGCTTTGTTAGTATCTGCTAAATGGTGGTTAGGCAGATGCGACAAATTGAACGTTCATCCATGTGCCGTCTACGACATCAATGCTATTATTTGCAGCACAACGTAAAATGGACATTTCATTGCAATGTATATTCAAACTTAAAGTCGTCTCATCCTGGCAGAGTTGTGTTTCATTTATCCGTTTAGAGCTCTGTACAATAGCTAAAATTGTTGTTTTACCTAATGGCTTCTGACAAACAAGATGATAAGCCTACAGTAATGCTATTTTGGCTTTGCTGTTGATACGTTAACGTAAATGCAGCTGGTGTTCAAAGGTTGAAGCATCATGTCGTAGTACAACTTTAGTTTCTTCCGTGAATGGGAGGGGCTGGCCAGCTGCTGTTGATTTGCATTGCAACGCTGATATGATGCGCCATGCAGATTAAAATAGTTGTCACCGTAAACAATGCTAATTAATAATTTCAAGCAAATAGAATATAACACCACACAAGAAATACAATATCACACCACAGAAGATGATCAACAAAAGATTTGTGATGAAAATAGTGAATTTCGAATTTCTATCTCCATCAAAAGTTATACTGGTTTAATGCGGTAGACTATTAAAATTGTGTGTACAGTCTAGCTAGCCTAAGCCAATCACCCAAGGGTCAAGTTTGTTTGGCCTTAACATGCGGTAGACTATTAAAATTGTGTGTACAGTCTAGCTAGCCTAAGCCAATCACCCAAGGGTCAAGTTTGTTTGGCCTTAACATGCGGTAGACTATTAAAATTGTGTGTACAGTCTAGCTTGCCTAAACCTATCACTCAATTTTCGGCCTTAATATAGCCGTAGCGAGCCACAAGAACAATTTCATCGACTTGCCTGTGTACATGTACTGACCATGCCGCAAACGTATCTGTTCCCAGGTGGAAATGAAAGCACCAAAATAATACAGTGGGTATGACGAGATTGCAAACTTATCAGAGGACGCGGACGGGAAAGAGGATGTGGCCAGGTGGCAGAGGACGAGACGGTGTTGCCTATTATATTGAGTCTGTAAACAGCAATGCTTGTGGTATATGCTTGCTTTAGGTCTGGGAACGACAATGGTACATGTCCCTTTGCGTGTCAATCGCCTATGAACGAAAATCCATGAAACAAGTAATGTAAAACATTCTCTATGAGGAAATGAGTTGGTGGTATATAGAATTTGAAGGCAATAGTGGTGCGAGAGCAAAAATACAATGGTCTAATAATAAAGGAAAATGTAATAGTCCTAGAATGATTTTATGTTGTTCGTGTGCAAAATACAGGACTGTTGCATTTTCCCTAATCAGTCATTAGATCCTAGTCTCCTTGCTCTTTATACCACTATTAAACCCTGTTTTACACCACAATTGCTTTCAAATCCTACATACCACCAAATTTCACATAGAGAATCTTGTTACCCGAAATCACGGATTCATTGAAACCCGATGAACAAGTACATGCAGCATTCTACTGTAAATATAGGAAAATTTCACTTTCAAGAAGATTAAAGTTTACAATTACTCTAACGCACGAAGATTTAGACTAATTCAAATCGATCATGAAATTGGTTTACAATTGTTTCACCCTCCATGTATATACACTGAATAGTATGTTTATGCATCAGTTCACTGAGGTCCAATCTTCAATGCATGGTGTACCTGCTGTTCATACGAACTGGGGGGTGCATCCTGCTGGAAGATTCCCACTTGGTATGATGGACGTTGTAGCTACGCATTTTGCCGGGTTGTATGAATTCCCGCTAGTAGAATCTATATGGCAATAAGAACAGCCAAGAGCACCGCAAGAATGGAAATCTTCATCTTCAACTGATTTCTTGATCGAATGATGAAATCACAATTTGCGTTGAAATGTATGGCCCACTAATTTAACATTCAGAGCCTTACAACTCCATGAGAGATACTCCGTTTCTCAGTGCGTAGGTAGCAACACACACCACATATAATAGCAGTTAACTATGTGAACAGAGGGATGATCTACGATGGCCCGGTAGGTCGCGCCTTGAGACATTTGCACCACGCACTAATTGAAGTTTGCGCAGTGCACTTTTTGATGTTTGCATCGTGCACCGCTCACTAGGAACGAACACTATTAATTGAGGTTTGGACCGCGCACTAATAAATGTTTGCAGCGCGCACTAGTTGAGATTTTCACAGCGCACTGCTACGGGATGTCTGATTTGTTAGGTTACGCTAGCATTGTTTTAAAACAACGCTCGGCCCACGCTAAACGACTCCTTCTTGCTACAATTGCTACTTTGTTCTTGGCTATACACAGCAGATGATGTGCCCTATCAGACACTGCCGTGTATCCTAAGCCAAGTCTGCAAGGTGGATGGACCCACCCCTTTCTTTGCCTAGAAAGCCAAAACCAATTATTTTCACATGGAATAGCATGACATTTGATGTGAACTGTGGCCTAAGGAAAGGATTCACGAAATAACATGAACTTTTGCAGTAAATCTGAAGTTCACATTAATTCATAAAAGGCCACATCAATAAAATTCAGCTCTGTTGTGGCATTTTGTGAGCAAAGGAAATGCTTTTACCAGCATTTCTGTACGGTGTTCTGCCTCTGTAGATCGATTGGGCAATTAGTTCAGTGCAGTTTGAACAAGTCATATGCATAATGTCTGAATATTGGCTAGCTGACAGAGTGAAGAAGCTCCTCTAAGCTCACCACCACCATGCTAGACAGTTACATGTAGCGAGTGGGCATCAGATAGGGTCATGCTAGCGGCCAGACAAAAAGCAAATAGTCCCTGGTGGGCATTAGATAGGGTCATGCCAGTGGCCAGACAAACAGCGACTAGTCCCTGGTGGGCATAAGATAGGATCATGCTAGCGACCAGACAGTTAGCGAGTGGGCATCAGATAGGGTCATGCTAGCGGCCGGACTGTTAGCAACTGGTCCCTGGTGGGCATCAGATAGGGTCATGGTAGCGGCTAGACAACAGTCCCTGGTGGGCATCAGATAGGGTCATGATACAAACATTCTCTTGTCCTTCCCAGGAGGCTGGAATGCCAACTTCAACTGTACAGATGCTTGGGAAGGCACTCAACAACCATGTCTACCTATTCCCTTACTAATCCATGCCATTGTGCCAGTTCTCTGTGCTAACAACTGTAGGTACTTCATTGTCGATGATGATACCCTTCCCACTCCCAGCCCAGGTAGGCTATTCGTGTGCTAAATATAGACATTCCCTTATTGTTAGACCCTTGTTCCTTGCTTTTTACACCACTAATGCCTTCAAATCATCAACTTTCTCATAAAATTTTTTTTAGTTAATTGATGTGTAGCGCCGGTGACGGAGCTGATCACAGTACTATGGGCCCAATTGAGCAACTGAGTGACGGACATTCTATATGATACTAGTTATATGTGCCGGTTAGAGAGAGCGAATGGTTAACCATAATCTCAAGCTTACATGTACGTGGATCATCCTAACTGAAGATTGCTGTAAACAAGTCATATGCATGTCATGATATCAGCAGCGCGTGCATGTTCAAAAAATATGCCATCTATGACCCTTCATTTCTTACGTTAGGTGCTTTTGTACTGGCCTTGCATGCGTAATCTAAGCTAAGATACTAAACTGACAGATACATCGTCATTATTTCAAAACTTCCATAGGTTCTGCAATGGATGGGTAATGCAAAGCGTGTACATTTAATACAGTATGTTTATGCATCAGTTCGCTGAGGGTGCAATCTTCAATATCTGTTGTATCCTCTGTTCTTCCCAGACGGGGCATACCATCTGTTGGAAGAATCCCACTTGGTATGGGCGTTGTAGCCACGCATTTTGCCGTATCCACGTGAGTTGTGAGACCCGCTGTAATATCCATTCCCGCCAGCAGAAGCTATGGCAACAAGAACAGCCAAGAACACCGCAAGAACGGAAATCTTCATCTTCAGCTGAGATATTGATCAAATGATGAAATCACAACCGAACGTTGTTGCCTTTATACTTCAAACCGGCATTATATCGTGTCTGATGGAAAAGAATTGCACCATTGTTCTCATGAAGCATATTCAAATTATAGCGTTTGCAACGCTGACTAGTTTTTGAGTGTATAGATTCTATTTAGCATGTCTGTCCTAAGAAAAAGCCCGACTCCACAAAGGCATGCGTGTGATATCAAGGGGTGCTGTTTTGGCGAGTACTGCACTTACAGAGAATGAAACACTTAAAAGAAAGAAAGTTCCGACCACATTTGATGCATGCCTAACTTGGTCTGAAACCGCTCTGGACCTCGGTGTATTAAGTTTTGGATTCGATGTGTAGCGTACATCAAAATGAAAGCAGCCGCATCAGCTCATGAAAGTCCACACCAATATGTTTGGATTATACATCAGCACAGCCACAATGTTTATACGGTTAACTTACCTGATAAAATTGACCGGCATCAACAACACCTTATACACGTGGTTTTTACTACAGCAACAAAATTGACGACCATTTTAAGCAGCGCGGCAGTTCATGGCTTTGTTTGCGGGCCCATGACAGCACGCGATTTTAATCGGAAAAGATTTTGTCCGCCTTTTGCCCACGGGTCTGAGTGGACCGATTTCAGACATGCTAAGACGTTCAATGATCGATTTGAATATGTAACAGGGGCAATCTACAACCTGTCAGAATGTCATGACAAGTCATGAACCTGTCACATATCTTCAGTTAACTATCTCTTGCAGTTGGTTGTAGCCTAAGAGGCACAAATTTAAATTAACTACAGCCCCAACCCAGCGAGCGCCGTGGTTATTTTTGACTGATTGCCACAACAGGGGGCCAGGCAGGAGTATCCCATGCACGGGTGAATAGGGGGGCACCCTACCCCAAGGCTATACATGTCCAGTGTGACGCTTGTCACAAGCTGGAACCAGTCTCCCAGAACCGGACGCTTGTCCAGACTGGGCTAGCCATATGCAAGGGGATTCCGGGCTAAACAGGTCCAGCGTGATGCAGGCCACGAGCTGGAACCTGCATCCCAGATCTGGACGCTGGTCCAGATTGGGCTAGCCAGATTTAAGGGAAAGCCTGTAGGGCTCCGCCTGCCGACCATATATCATCAAAAAGACAAGCCAATGCACTGTACACGGGGTGTGGAAGGGTGGGAAAGCACTCTCCTTCCCAATGCCAAATGTGTGCAATATGGCACCAAGAAGGAGGGCCTTATAAGGTAGCTGCCCAGAATCTAACCAATCAGTTTGAATGCCTCCCTGAACAAAGGCTGTTCTAGAATGCGCGAGCCCCAACCCAGAAGGCGCCCCCAGATAAGGCTGCCCACAAAGTCATGCCGGTAAACACTGTTTATACTCTTAAACAGAACCTTATAGAAGCCAAGCAGACCAGCTATGTCAGATGAGACAATGTTTGGATTGTTTTTTACAGGCCAGTAATGGATTTGTCCACAAATTGTCTGAACCTGCATCTTGTCTTTAACATTTTCTTGATTCATTCCCAATAACATTGAGACAACACCAGTCCTTCTTAAAACGTGGTCATGCACTGCCTTTGTGCCACAGCAAAAAAACGCGTAGAATCAATTCTTGATTTTCAATTGATTTGTCGACCACTTACATTCTGGTACAAAATGTTTACATACCTGGTACAAACCGTTAAAATTATATGTACCAGAATGTAAGTGGCAAATCAATTGAAAATCAAGAATTGATTCTACGTGTTTTTTTGCTGTGTGCTTCAACCGGTGAACAGAAGTCACGCTCCACATTCCTGCTGCAGAGGCTTCCTGTGACAGTGCAGAGGGGCAATGCAGCTCAGTCAGTGGGACTCATGCTTATGGTGTTGTTTTCTCTTAGCTTGTGTGCGTAGGCTTCAGACCAAACGTTACGCTGCACCTCGTACGTTGGTACGCACTGAGTGAGTATACTATAGCTGAATGTAGTTACGACAAAGGCATTTGAGAAGGCCGCAATGAGCTTTGGCTGAATTACCCAGTAGTGTAACGGGGAGAGTGTAGAAACTTTCATCCCCCATCGATGTCAGGCCATATTTTATTGTGATGGTCACTCACAGGCCACAGCTGCCAGGGATGGTTAAATAGACCGTCCTCCAAAACCAGTTTTTTCACCCCTGAAACTGGTTTACATGACAACGCGAATACATGTAATAGTTTAACGATAGCTAACATGCAGCGTAAGTATTGTACTTCTCAGTTTATTTGTTGTTGAAATGCATCACGCCTTACCAAGTGAAATACAATAAATAAATGTTGTTCATGCCCTTCCTGTAGGCGTTTACGACGTGAAAAGAATATGCTGCTGTATGGTTGGCTGAAAAAAAGGATTTTGAAGGCTGGTGTCATAGGCATAACGATCCGGGACAATTTTCGGTCCGGGGGACTGTATTCGAATACAGTCCCCCTCGGACCCAACTCCCTAGGGACCCGGACCAAGTTCCCTGGTTTCCCAAAACAAACTAACCGGACACAGTTCCCTAGGGAATATGGTCCACCTCCGGACCGAATTCCCTAGCTGCACTTATTGTCAGTCCCCCCCCCCCACCCCCCCACCCCCCCCCCACCCCCCCACCCCCCCCACCCAGGTTTTTCTATTCGAGGGAACAGTGGACTGATGTCTTGGTTCGAAAGACCATTTGAAGCGGCGCAGTAATTCATGGTTTTGATTGCTGGCCAGTGACAGCTCGCGATTTCAACAGGAAAAGCGCGCTTCGAATTTTGTTCGCCTTTTGCCAACGAATCGTGAGTGGACCGATTCCATACGAATGACTTCACGATCCCCGCGCGATAATTGGGATGCACACGACGTAATCAGCGATCAACATCGCACTCGCACGTACAATTATGTACGAGACTGAGCCACATACCGTGTACGCAAGCATTGATGTCTGAGGTTGTTCAAACATTATATTTCGCATTGTACTAAATTATAGAATATAGTGTAGTGTACTCTGACTGGAACAGAGCCTGTCTAAATTAAAAGAAGGCATGTCTGATGCACCACTTGTGTTATGCATGGCCTTACCTTTAAACAATGGTTGAACAGAACATCCGACTTCCATCTAAAGAGAAAGGGCACAAGATGCTTTAGGACTACTGAGGCAATAAACGTTACTTGGAGGTACATGTACATGTAACTTTCGACAGATATAGCACGCTATATAGTGTACTGTACTTTTCTGATGAAGTGGAACCCACAGCGCATTCACATGAAGCAGACCAAAACTCATCTTGTTCCATCTTTTGCTTATATTTCATTTCCAAACACCCATGCCAAGTGGGGTGGTCAATAAGAGTGTGCAATTAATACATTGGGTACAAGACTCGATCCACGGCACCATCTTTGTTCGACACGAGTCTAGGAAAGAATTGCAAATAGCTATCGCCAAGTATAAATCACACAAATAATGTTCCTTTCATCGCTAATCTTCAGCCAAGGTGTTATAGGGTTAGCTGTTTTCTCTTAGCCTGTATGTATTCTATATACTTGTAGTTTTATACATGTAGTGACTACAGTGTACAAATCAGAAGCAGAGCATTTAGTCCGCGTCGTGCATTTTTATTGGAAAAGCCACGTGTAAGGTGTTGATGATTCTGGTCAATTTTGTCAGGGTAAGTTAACCGCATAATAATTGTGGCTGTGCTGATGTATAATCCAAACATAGTGGTGTGGACATTCTTTATACTGCATGAGCTCCTGCGGGCCGCGTTCATTTTGATGTGTACTACACAGCGGATCCAAAACAGAAAAAACTTATTACACCAAGGTCAGGAGCGGTTTCGGACCAAGTTAAGCATGCACCAAAGGTGGTCGGGACTTTTTTTTTGTATGTTTTATTCTCTGTAAATGCAATACTCGCCAAAATAGCACCCCATGATAACACGCATGCCTTGTGGAGTCGGGCTATTTTCTTAGGACAGACATGCTAGCATCTGAACTCTGGAAAACTTGTCAGCGTTGCACACGTGCAATTCTTTTCCACAGACACGATATAATGCAGGTTTGAAATACAAAGGCAGCAACATTGCATCATTTGATCAGTACATCGAAGAAATCAGCTGAAGATGAAGATTTTCGTTGTCGCGGTGTTCTTGGCTGTTCTTGTTGTCATAGCTTCTGCTGGCGGGAATGGATACTACGGCGGGTCTTACAACTCACGTGGATACGGCAAAATGCGTAGCTACAACGCCCATACCAAGTGGGATTCTTCCAACAGATGGTATGCCCCATCTGGGAAGAACAGAGGATACAAAAGATATTGAAGATTGCACCCTCAGTGAACTGATGCATAAACATACTGTATTCAATGTACATGCTTTGCATTTACCCATCCATTGCAGAACCTATGGAATTTCGTATATCTGTCAGTTTAGTTGCTTAGCATTAGATTGCGCATGCAAGGCCAGTACAAAAGCATCTAACGTAAGAAATAAATGGAGGGGCACAGATGGCAGCGTTGTGTTCAAAGTGTAAAAAGAAAACAAAAATCTTGTCGCAATTATTCTTTTTTAAAACATGCAGTAATTAAACACCACACAAGAAATACAATATCAAACCACAGAAGATGACCAATAAAAGATTTTTTGATGAAATTAGCGAATTTCTATGTCCATCAATAGTTATACTGGTTCATTGCGGTAAACTTACTAAAATTGCGTATGCCCAAACCAATCACCCAAGGGTCAGGTTTGTTTGGCCTTAATATAGCCATAGCGAACCACAAGAACAATTTCATCGACTTGCCTGTGTACTGACCATGCCGCAAACGTATCTATTCCAGAGGTGGAAATGAAAGCACCAAACGAAAAATCATATTGCTTGCGCGCGTGACCAGTTAAGTATTAATTGAGATGTGAATGTCTGAAGTAGTCTTAGGCTGGCATTTAAAGTTACAGAGGTGAAGATATGCTTATACGAAAACCTTCAAATGACTTCTCGAGAACGATATTTTGCTGTACGTGGGAGCAGATGCGAGATTGGCGCAGTTTACCAAAGAGGATAGAACATGCATGCATGTACATGTACAAGGATCCTGAAGACAAAATGATCCATTACTACTGGCGCGCACATGCACATGATTTAGTAGTCTGGATTATATTTTGTTTTTGTGCTGTACGTTTGCAGCTAGGTGAGTGACATTCGTGTAGACAGAGAACCAGTCATACGCCCGAGGCACCACACCCGCAGTTGCAGCCCGCCCCCATATCTGGAGCGTCAGGGAGGGGACATAATACAGATTTAGTATACTGTGACATTCGTTGCAACGTGTCCATGCTTGCTCTCCCAAATTACATGCTGACAGTGAAATTATCAAAATACCATGGAAGGTTGTAGATAGACTCTGTAAAACATTCATACTTGATCATCATATAACTATCGTCCCTCATTTAAATGAGTTTTGTGAAAGATTGAACAAAACAATAATTCAACATGCTATACCTATCCTCACCTGTAATTGACAACAGTGAACATATACATGTATAATTATAGTTATTATTTTTAAAAAATACCCTCCCTTTGCAAATTTTCTGAGTGTCTATTTAAAATATTATGCATCACACTGACCATTGGTTGATTGCTGTATTTTAATTCCACTCAATATTCCATGAAACCAAACATCTGACTCCTGTTGAGATTTATCAAAATGCGTATTGATATTTTATTCTTACTTTCAATTTATCGAGGTAAATCATCCTCAATTATCTGTGATGTTATTACAAATAGCATGTGCTCTAGGGCACTTTCGATGAAGCATATCTGCATGTAGAATCGGCGTTCTTAACTATACATCTAAAGACAAAAGGTCTCCGCAAAAAATGGAAGCTAAGTTTCTTGATAGACTATGAACATTTTTAAAAGCATTTGAAGTGTTGTGCTAGTTATTAGAAATTTAAATACGAAAGTTCATCATAAATAAAGTACACTATTAGACAGTGAGTGTAATCTATATGACTTTATCCATGCATCAACAAAGTTGGCTGATTGAGCACGTACAATTGATAAGGTAGACTTGTAGGGAATCAAGTCACACACAAAAAGATAGCAAATGAATCAATGAAAAGTACAATTTTACAGCAACGCTCAAATAGCCTTACTGTTGGTTTATCAACCTTGTTTGTCAGAAATAATTTTTGTAACATTTTAGCTATTCTATCGAGAGCTCCTGAAGTAGAAAACTGAAGGAGATTAATTCGTCTACTTCTGAGACTCTATAGGCTAGCTTTGTGTTAGTTGATAGTTCATTACCTACTGTACTGTACACACATATTACATGTGTACATCTTGCATTACAGATTGAGGCGGCAACATTTTTGTATATGATCACAATTGGTGATGATTTAGCATATCCCAAGCAAATTCCCTTTTCCTGTACCTATGGTGCACAGCAATAATGCGTGGGATCCATTAATTTGAATACATGAGACAATAATTTTCCTTCTTTATGTCATAACGTATCATCAAGCTGCTGCAAGCAAACACATAGTGGCAGTCATGTACAATCATACAAAAAACAGTCAGTCATGGATGCTGATGTCTTGATCTAGACCATTCAGTTTGACCTGATCCAACTTCCTGTGTTATTTTTTTAATGTACATTGATCTGTATACATCCTTTGTTGGCAGTGTTGTTTTAGATACATTTAAATGCAACTGTTTCAGCATGCACCATGTGTTTAAACTAGTGTACATGCATGTAGTAATCTATTTTATGATTAGTATATATAGAGTTATAGGATGCTATCTCATCATTTAGCATAGAGCTATTCATTTACAGTCACTTTATCTTGTGTGTTGCCTGCGATATAAAGACATTTATGCTGTAAGGTATGGTTGTGAGATGATTGTTGTGCGGGTGCTCTACTATAAATACCGATTTGGTGCGCCTCGCAGGCGGAGATCTCTCTTAAAGACCGAGTCCTTTGATATGAATGGGGCACATTCTCCTCCAGCACTCGCCCTAATTGGTACAACCAATTGTTATGCAACGTCACACAGCTCATAATTTCTATTTGCGTAAAAACAATCCTTCTATTTCATGGCAATACGGGACGTGAGTAGGAAGGGGGTGGTGAGTCTGTAAGATGAAGGGGACGAGAGTTCAATTAACCATTGCCCATGCAGGGCCCATGCATGCCCATCAATCTTAATTTGGGCACACCAATAATATCTTTGTGTCTGGAGCCTTTCTATGCGCTGACTAAATTTTAGTATGCTTCCAATTCCAAGTACAAGGTATAATATAGGACAAGGACCCGGATTTATATAAAATTTTTGATTCTTCCAAAAACTTTTTTTTTTTGTTGATATTGACTCTAAATGCTATTACAGTGTATTTTAGCTATACAAAATGTGGAACCAAATGTCTGCAATTAATTGTGCTCCAGCCACAGCTATGTAAGCAGCCACTACATCAAAAAAAACAAAAGTGCAAAAGAGTTGCAGTTTTAGACAATTCTGAGACTAACAAAGCATAAGCAACACCTTGCAAAGGATTCATTACTGTGTCTACATCGAGATCTGAATATTGATGAAGATAGCTCGGTACTAAGCCAAGAATAATCAATTTCGGTTTGGCGAACATGCTTATATAAAAGAAGCTATACGTGAGTATGCTTTACGACTGCTTTACCGCAGTGATGCGAATCATAATGAATCTCAATATGATTGTGGTGTGTTTGACGGTACTTGTAGCGGCTACCTACTCCGAAGAGACGAAAGACATTGCTGAGTACGAGTCAGAAGACAGCCCTGCCGAGTATTCTCCTCAAAAAGGAGCTCATGTTGAAGTGCCCTATAACTACCAAGGCACTGAGTTACAACAAATGGAGGAACAATATCCGCAAGTCGGATATCATTCTAAGCAGATCCTCTACAACAAAGCGGACCAAAACAGTGATCACCTCAGTCATTATCAAACAAGACGTTCGCGCAGCGGCCATGGCACGAAGCACAGTACGCGCAGCTATCGCTCAAGGCGCAGTCCACGCAGCCATCGCTCAAGGCATGGTCCGCGCAGCCATGGCACGAAGCACAGTACGCGCAGCCATCGCTCAAGGCATGGTCCGCGCAGCCATGGCACGAAGCACAGTACGCGCAGCCATCGCTCAAGGCATGGTCCGCGCAGCCATGGCACGAAGCGCAGTACGCGCAGTACGCGCAGCCATCGTTCAAGGCACGGGACGAAGCACAGCCATCACTCGACGCGCAGACACAGTCGTTCAACGCATCACTAAACGCGCATCGTACGTACGGGCCGTTAATAATCCAGGCGTCACCAGTAAAACCAAGCATCAATTCGTGCATCTATTCATTGTAGTTCAACTTCAGCCATTGATGGGGGAAAATGCATTAAATTCCAATTAATGATCCAAAACTTTTAATCATGCACTCCAGTTGTTTTTAGCGCATCGAATACACTGCGGTACGGCGCGAGCATGCACGCAGATTTTGCAATGAGTTCGTGGTAGCAGGAAATTAATGCAAATCAGTGTCAAATAGCCCCGTAATGTAGTTTGCAAACCTACAAGGCATGCAAGTACATGTAGACGCTATGCTTAATAAGTAAATCAAATTCGAACTTGCTGGTGTACAAGTGTACAGTATGATAAAATTTTAATGTTTTTAACACCGGATCCGTGAGAACAGGACATTTTTTTGTCGAACCCTCCATTCAGAAAATTAGTCGGAAAAATGTTTCTCGCTACAAGAGTGGCATTTTTGGATAGCCCAACCATCGCTGAAATTGTTTATGTCATTTTTAATCTTGTAGCAAGATTGATGCTAGATCTGTATGCATTGTAAGAGACGCGATTCGCAATTTCTCGGTCATCGCGGGGACGTAAGTACACTTTTTTCTCAAGCCCTATTCAACAAGTTTTATTGTGCTTTCATGCTTAGTTTGTTTACCAATAGAGATCATAGCGAATAACGTTTCATTAATCCGCTTAGATTTTGTACAAAACGTTAAGCCAACTTGCCTTGGTAAGTCCCCAGACCCATGGAAAGTGACGTAATTCGTTATTTAGTCATTAGTGGACGAGTCGAGTGTAAAATGTTGCCATCATGTGCTGAGAAGCACAAGAAACCAGTGTGCACTAAGTGTGATGGAGGAACGCGTTGCACTAAGTGTTGTCTATGCAAAACCCCACCAACATCCAGGTCGTCCAAGGAAGGATAGATCGTTACCAGATACACCCGTACGAGCTAGTAAGGCGCATTACAGAGTACATGAAACTGTACAACGTTTTGTGCAGGATTAACATCAGAAAAGCCGTTGACGAGAGAGAGAGAGAGAGAGAGAGAGAGAGAGAGAGAGAGAGAGAGAGAGAGAGAGAGAGAGAGAGAGAGAGAGAGAGAGAGAGAGAGAGAGAGAGAGAGAGAGAGAGAGAGAGAGAGAGAGAGAGAGATAGAAGCTGCGATCTAGCGCTCGCTCTCGTAGCTCTCGATCTCTCGCATCCCTCTCGCGCTCGCTCTCTCTCTCTCTCCTCTCCGCGATCTCTCTCTCTCTCTCTCTCTCGCCACTCTCTCTCGCTCTCTCTCTCTCTCATGCTTTCTCTGCTCTCTCGCTCTTCTCTCTCTCTCTCTCTCTTCTCTCTCGTCTCTCTCTCTCTCTCTCCTCTCTCTCTCGCGTCTCGCGATATCGCTTCCGTAGCTGCTCTCTCCCACGTGCGAGTCGCGCCACCGATCATCGCCAACTGCGTGTGCTTATATGTCCGGCCATAATATTTAGCGTTAAGCTTTAATGTGGACCTCCGCCCGTATACGCGTAATTATTATTCCATCGTACATTTGGCTTAGTACCCTCTGTCTTTCCGCGAGCGTGAAATGACTGCAGTGCCAAAATTCGTAGAATTCGGATGTTTGGTGTTGTAGAAATGAGACTATATTCACTGTTTACGACTGAGGAAAACGTCACTGAAAAAAGTTGTACTTTTTTCGGGGGTGACGGTTTGTAAGTTACGAACTTTGACCAACCCCGGCTAGGCTAGGAAGTCGGTATGAAGGTTGGGAAAAGCATCAATATTCATGTGGAGAGTTGTATTATTATAGTTCATAGCGTTTACGACAATTGGACCGCTTCCGACTAATTTTCAAAAACGTGCGTTCGACAAAATCAGCTCAAAAAATGTCCTGTTCTCACGGATCCGGTGTTAAAACAATTTGAAACCATCCAGTTCCGGAAACGAAGTCAGGTTTGATGTATATTTCAAGCCTACAAAAGTGTAGCTAGAAAGATGACTGGATGCGGTCAACCATCGAGGGATTCCGAGCTTACAACTCCGTGACAGATACTCCGACTCTAGGTGCGTAAGAAACAATGTGTAGAGGCCATTTCAGACTTCTAGACTATATTCTTGACAAAGCATGCGTTGGATCCCTTTTCGCGGAAATGATCCCATATTACGGTATATAAGGTGGCACTTTATCTTGGATTCAGGTGTTTTGCTTGTTATCGCAAGGCTTCTGTATTTAAAACTTCTCAATTTTCTTTAAAGTGGGCCACCTTGCATGTGTATCAGCATATACGAGTTTAAGCACTCTTGCGTAAGAATGTGCTATGCTGATGCATGATTTTGTGGCTATACCTACATGTAAGCGGTCAAGACGTCTGTGTAACTGATGATATTTTAAATGCGTGCCAGTATTCATCTCTTTTGTAGCTACCCACGTATGAAGCAAAGGTTGTAGTCTCAGAAAGGCTATTCTTATGAATGGTATGTTGTTAGGATGCCTACCTCTATCTTTAGGCTGCATCGTTAGTTGTTAGTGACGTTAGTCAGAAGTGCAGTTGCATAGCAGCTTATATACCGGGTGTCCACGAAAGAACGCAATGCTTTTGAACGGGAATTACTTTTGATAGGAGTATGAAAAAATTCTAATGATTAGAAACTAACAACTTGAGGTTAGGCAGATGTGTTTACATCATTTTATTTACAAGTTATTAACGATGCTTAGATAACTTTAATAAACACAACAAATTAACAACTTATAAAGTGAAACCATGTTTAGCACCCGTTTCGAAGCCAAAAACAAAATGATCATATTTTTTTCACCTCTTAAACTGAAAGTAAGATGCAAATACTATTTTACAACGGTTGCGCATGCGCACTAGTTATACTTCATTGCATAGCAGGTCCCGTTCCAAGACTAGTGACGCAACCATTGACGCACCGTATTAGCTCCACCCCTTCAACTTGCACATTATTACGTGCCACTGAGCCCCACCCCACATTCGTCCCTCGAATTGCGTAATTCTTAAATGTTTATTCAGCGAATAGCCCAATAAAGATCCTTGTGAAATCATAGATACTAGTAAATAGCCGTACCTGCGGCTGCTTATCTCTCGCTTTTAGAAAGGAACTAGCCGTATTACTACCTTTTCGTAAAAGAAAACATACACCCGACCGTAGGTCATTCATACAGACGATACGCACCAATTAGCGTTCTTGCTACGTGTTTTGGACGAGATCGAGATTCGCCTTACGTAGTACAAAACCACACTGGAGAATGTCTTCGATGCAAATGGTTTGTGAGTTAAAGGCACGAACGACTGGGTGCCTATTGGCATACAGTGTACGTACGGGTACACGCACACATGGTGCAGTCCATGCATCAAGCAAACTATAGATCCTTCCAGCTAGCTCTACATTAATAGCTAACCGGTATATGCCCGTAATACTAGAGAAGCCGCGTGTATACTGCCTATAGCTCCTACTAATATTGAAGCCTAAGGCTTCTTAGTGTGCTGTTTAGTTACGGATGTGTGTGTGAAAAAAAGTGCCGAACTGTTTGAGCATTCTTTTCAACTGTATTCAATGTCATAGGCACAGCCGTTATTAATTCAGGCGTCACTAAAGTGAAACCAAGCATCAATTCGTGTATTGACTGGAAAATTGAAATAGGCCTATATTTAGCCCATTACTCAGGCATGTACTGTTATAACGTTAGTGTGCTAAATATAGGCCTATTTCAAATTTCCAGTCAAATTTCTGTCACTCTTGTTTCCGTGCTTTTTACACCATCACCATTGGTCAATCCTATATACCAACAACTTTCTCGTTAGAGAATGTTTTATTTACTTGTTTCATACGTTTTTTCCTCTGGTGTCTTTATAAGTGGTCACAAATTAATTTTAACTTTCGAAGGGAGGGAGGGAGGTTAAAAATTTAAATAATAGAAATTATATGTATAATGGCGATCTTAATGTTCTGTACGGGTTCCGCCTTGTCCTCTTTGTCTCCCCCAGCCTCTCTATGGCCGCGGCGGCCTGGTTCTGGCCATGGGACCAGCGGCCAGGGTGGCAGCAGGCGAAGTTGTGGTGGGGCACTGGTGCCGGTGGTGGGGCTGGTGCAGGTAGCGGCGGTGCTCCTGCTTCTGCCGCTGGAGGTGGGGGCAGCTCTGCTGTTGGCGGTGGGGGCAGCTCTGCTCGGCGGGGGCAGTGCTGCAGCTGCTGCTGGCGGCGGACGGTAGGGGGGGCAGCTCTGCTGTTGGCGGTGGGGGGCAGCTCTGCTCGGCGGGGGCAGTGCTGCAGCTGCTGCTG